>VWZU01018598.1:146014-172827 GCA_013397095.1 Sterrhoptilus dennistouni
TCTCTACAACTTCCTGAAGGGTAGTTGTAGACAGCTGGGGGTTGGTCTCTTTCTCCAGGCAGCAACTGACAAAAGGAGAGGACACAGACTTAAGCTGCACCAAGAGAAATACAGGTTGGAATTAGGAAAAAGTTCTTTATGGAAAGAGTGATAAAGTACTGGAATGGTCTATCCAAGGAGGTGGTGGAGTCACCATTCCTGGATATGTTTAAAAAAAGACTGGATGTGGCACTCAGTGCCATGGTCTAGTTGAGGTGTTAGGGCTGGGTTGGACTTGATGATCTTGAAGGTCTCTTCCAACCTAGTGATTCTGTGTGATTCTGTGATTTAACAGAGCCTGAGAACTGAAGTGCAGAAGGGTGGAAGCTGCTTTCTTTACAGAAGGCTGGCCGTGGGTCAACCCTCACCTGATCAAACTCATCAACTCATGGCAGCTCCATGCAGTATCAGCCCTAGATTCTTTAATGAGATCCACCACCACCACCTTCCCCTCAAGCTTCTTTTTCTCAGCCTCATACTCTTCATCCAGCAGCTTACACCCCTCACTCCTTTCCCCCTGCTTACTCCCAGGTGTATTTTTCCAATTGCTTTCCATTCTTGAGTACACTTCACTTTGTTCCTATGCACAGAAGCAACAAAGCCAAAAGGCTTCCTTGAGGGTTTTCCTTCATCAGAAGTCTTTTGAATACTCACTTGCTATTGAAATAAAACCGAAAGTCAGAGCTCCTGGGTGCAGTAACATTCCTATTTTGTTTCTACTTCTGTTGTAGCAAGAAAGCTTCAAAATCTTGCAACATACACAGCCCCAGATTAAAACTGACAAATTGGGCAAGTGTACTCTTGGCTGCTCAGCAGAATATGTTATGTTAGAGCCATGTACAAATGATATACCGATTACATGTCTGTCTTGGTTTGGGAAGACAGGAATCTGCCAGGGAAAGCTGGAGTTTCCTTTGGAATGGAGAATGTAAACTCGCCCCTTTCTAAATTATTATAATTTTGCAATTAAAGGCTTTTCAGGCAAAGATTTGGAAGTAGGAATAACAGTTCTTTACTAGAAATATTAAGAATACAAATGTAGCAGTACAAAAAACAAGCAAACAAAACAAACAAAAAATCCTAGAAACCCTGACAGCATCAGAAACACTATCTGACACCCTGTTGGGTTGGAAGCAGTCCAAAGTAAGCCCTCCTGGAGTGGCAGATGTACTTCTGTCAGAGTAAGAGATGGTCCTGTAGAAAAGGGTCCAGTAATGGCGAGATAGGTTTGGTCTTCCTTCAGGAATCCAGTGGAAAACCAGAATGCCTGGTGTTCCTACGTCTCAGTTTTTATCTGAGTAGGAACTGTTTGGCTCCTCCCACTGGGTGGAGCATCTCACAATGGGATGATGTAATGTGTCATGTCATTGGTGAGCCTTAATGGCCTATTACCAGAAGATATCTCCCTGGAGTGTGCATGGTTGAAGGGAGATAAGGAACAATGCCCCATATGCTTTTAACAGCTGCTCCATTATCAGAAGGCAGCTTCCCCCCTGGAGCTACAAGAGATAAAGAAAAATATGCCCCCAGATGCTTTCAACAAATGAAATAGAATACACAATTTCTGGTAACATAACTCAAGACAATGTTGTACATATATACATTTCTCCAAAGCCAATCTGGAGCACATCACTATAAAAATGATTTTATCAGTGCTGCCAGGTTTGGAATACTTTAGTATTTTAGCACCTTGCTCTCAACTCTTACAATTTAAGGCACTACAGCTTCTCTTGGAATACAGCCAGAATTTTGCACCCCTCATCCGAGAAATTCAAAACCTGTGTTTGCTTTTAAAAATGCCATATAATTGGGAGTTTCCTTGTCAAGATTAACACCTGAAACCAAGTGCCATGACACCATCCTGGACTGAAGGAGGGAGAATTTTTGTGTGGAAAAAAAAGAAAAAATTCCTAGTCACATGGAGAAACTACAGAAATATCAAAAATCAAAGCATTTAAAATGAAAGAACTACTTGAAACAAAGATATGAGAGAGGGAGAAAATGACATTGTTTCCCCATGGAAATATCTTTTTATTATTTCTTCTAAGATCATCTCAAAGCTCTAATTTTTTTGTCTGGAAAAGGAAATGACGAAAAATTAAAATTCTGCTATTCTCTTGCAAGTGTCGTTTTCATGGTTCCCTGCACTGACAGGGCTAAACACACTCAGTTTCAAAGGTGTGATATTATAGAAAAGCTTAAGATTTTTTAAAAATTCAAATCCAAACACAGAACATTAGCTTTTTCACACAAAGACCAGCTTAAGCCAAGAAACCAATATAAAATTAAGCAGATAGTTTCATAAGCCCTTCCACAGAAGCTGGCAAGGCTGTCATCTGGCAATACCATTGTGAGACTTTGGCATCTAACTACTATTCCCAGCAGTATCCCAGTACTCCTTTATGCTCCTGGAGACATCTTTACTTTCATAGGTCTCAATATTGCAAATGCAAAAGGTATAAAATAGCTTTATGCTATCTCTCATATTATTCATACATATGTATGCATGTCCATTTTTGCTCCAGATGGAAGCATTTTTCCCATACACACTTGCAAAAACTGTAAAAACTCACTGAAGTCTCCTTCACTGGCTTTAGTATTGAACACACATCCTTCAGTATTAAATTTTAAATAAAGAAATTTACAATGCAATACACCTTGGAAATCACCAGCTCAGTATAAATAATAATAGGAGAAGAAAGCACCTCTCCATCAGTAAAGGGCAATTCCTTGAAGCTTGAGGCAGTTAATTTAAATACTGCAAGTTAGATCTCTTGCCTTACCAGGAGTCCTAGGATTCCCCTAGGCTGCCACTGTGCTCCCTCATGGCAGACTGTTTCTTTCAGAAAATCTAGGTTTGACTCATAAAAATCAAGACTTCTTCAAAACCTGAAACTACTTTTTGCCCGGTGTAGCAGATGAGACAAATGTGTGTATGTCTGTGTGTGTCAGTGTGTGTATTTTCACAATGTCCACTTTATGAATGGGTAAAATGAACCACAGGTGCCAAACAATTCACTTACAAAGTCTTTGGACTCAGAAACTTATAACACAAATTTCTGATGGTTTGCATTTCCAACCACCATATATAAGAAAAATGGTCAGTGCCTCACATCAAGAAGAGACAGGTATCAGAGAAATCCACTTCAGAAGGAGGAGAAATTTCTCCGACAAATGTACCATGAATGCAGTTCTTTTAACAGAAGAGGAAGCTCTGCCTTTAAGTCATACCCTTATTGGTTCATAGGGACGTCTACAAGAATCAATTTTACATAGTTGATGTTATAGTCTCTTAGATTAACACACCATTTTCCTTCCCATTCCTTGACTTTTCATCTCACAGCAAGCTTCAAGAGATGCTGTCCCTGGTCACCAGCTGGGAAAGAGCCAGGACTTCTCATAATCCTGGATATTTACATTCATCTAGCTGTGGCCACAGGCAGGCAAACATCTTCCAGTTTTTACTGCTACCAACTAGAAATAGTATCTGCAACCTGTAAGTGATCTAAAGCTCATCTCAGCCACTGAGCTCCACATCTTGTGTTGAAGATTGCAAGCACTTCACATGGTGCTCCTCACAGTGCAGTCTTGCAGCTGATCTTTCCATTTCAGATCTCTATATTCCTGCTTTGAAAGAGCATTACTACTCTGTCAGTATCCCATTCTGTCATTATGATGAAAACTGATTTGTTTAGGTTGGATCATGCCAAGGGCTTTCTGAATAAGCCCAACAGCTTTTGGATGTAAATTATCTACTTTTAAATGTTCAGGCTCCCTCTAATCTGTTTCCTTTGTTTGTGTTAAAATATTCTATAAATACTTTGTTTTTCAAATGGAGCCAGTACAAAGAATTTAAGACAAGCAAGCAAATGGAAAAACCTTCACGAAAGTACCCAGAAATGCAGTAATACTGTGAATGAGTTCCAGGAATTACTGAAAGTCACTTGGTATTAATTGCTTAGTAATACAGTGCTTGAGGTTTCCTGTCACTAGTTCAGTTTGCCAAATCTTAAAAATTTAATTTCAGTTTCGCATGCTTTGCAAATGCCTATTTCTTCCTGATCATTTTGCAAAAAAAGAACTGACCTGGTATTCAAAAAGATTGGAGGGATTTCCTTAGTTCACTTTGTGACCAAACTTCTTGTAAAAACCAACCATGACAGCAAGAACTAACAGGTTAATACAGAGTTAAAATGCAATAGGCATCATTCTCCCATGATATGTGACAAATAATTTTATTGCTATTGCCAAATAATTCAACTTGCAGCTGCTAGTTCATGTTGGATAGACAGCTCCTCAACTCCACAAGATGTGTTTCTCACATCCCCCTCTAACTCTGAAGCCTTCTGCAGAAACCACTGTATGGCTTTCAGGAAAAGAGGGAACTGATTTCCTCAGCAGGAACAGACAAACACTTCTGTTCCTGATGGAAGCAAAGCAGGGTGTCTGAAGACATTCTGTCTACATGGCTGAGGACCACAGACTCATGCAGTCCACCAGGGACTTGGGAAGACTCCAGCCTAATGCCTGCCCTGAGCAGACTCAGCCATGGGGTCAGACCAGGTATCTCAGGGCTTTTTATCGTTTTTGGGCTGACAGTACTCAGGGGGCTGACAGTACTCCAGGGATGGAGATGGCACAACCTCTCTTGGCCCCTCCTGCATGGGCTGTCTTCATGGGGAAAAACTTTCCTCCTCATCTGGCTGAGCATCTTCTATTGCAGTCTATGGCCACTGCCTTTCATTCTCCTGCTCTTTGCTGCTCTGAGGAGCAGCTTCTCAATAACTTCCTAACTGGTATTGTCAGAAAGGCGCAGTAAGAATGGGGCTGCTCCATGGTGGACACACACAGTGTGCCCCCAACACAAACAGTGTGCCCCTGACAGTGGCGTCAGGCTGTTGACAGTGACCAGTAACACCTGCTGCTGATAACAAGATAAGGTACCAAGTCAGTTCTGGGATCCATGAAGGGAGCCTGCTTGCAAATCACAGGAGATGGAGCTGAGTGCATATGTAGCACTCAGCCAGAGTGTAGCTCAAGCCAGAATAGCACCTTGGACTTTTTGGTTGGACCAGAGGCCTCCAGGGTTCCTTCCAACCTCCACAAATAATGACAGATGATTTCAGACCTCATGGTAGAGAAGTATTGAAAAGTAAATCATCCATAGACTGGATGATTGCAGCCTGGTGAGCAGAGAATGAACTCTGAAGCTTATTTTATAAGAGAAGGTGCATAGTGAGCAGAATCAAAAGAGCAGACTGTGCATTATTAGTTCCCTCGTGGAGTTTCTAATGTAATTTACTTGCAGACCCAAATTCTGTGACACAGGATGGCCTAGTAGGTTCCTCAAAATTTTCAGAAACAGCTTTCAGTACATGCAGTGCAACAGGAATATCATTGTTACTGTCATGCAGTGTCCATCTCTGCTTCTGTCTCCTCCAGCAAGCCAAAGTAATATTTGCCAAAGGAAGGCAGCCTTGTCAAGGAGGCAAATGCCATTGGTATCCTTATCCAGGGTACTATCTCCAAATCCTCAGTTTAGTCCAAACTGAGAGTTTGTGAAGGCCCAGATAAAAAGCTGTTTTTGAGACCAAAACCCAGGTGTGCTGATCAAAAGGAGAAAACAAAGCAGCAGTCTTTATACATTTACAACAAAACAGTGAGCAGAATATATATTGCTCTATATAATTTTTTTCTGTCCCAGGGGGACACACCTTACACTAATACATCTCCCTGTTTCATGTGCTGCCACTCTCAGGTTTGTCTGGTTACAAAAATGGCCCAATGTCTAAAACCCAGACAGATCTGGTACTTCTGGGAAATTACATGCGCTAGTCTTTGCATGTTTCCTTAGAGAGACACAAGTGTACTTTTCCTTGAAGATCTCTATTTTAAAGGACTAATATTTTTTATGCTGTTAAAACTCATGTCTTTATACCAGCCCAGCACTCTGATGTGATTTCTACCACATGAGTAATGTCAACACTAACAGAAAGTGGTGTGGTCACCAGTCCTGTCAGCACCCTACAGGCTTTCAAGAACATTTTATAACTCAGGTCTGCTGGGAAGAAGGCAAGCATGCTAGTACCCTCTAAACAAAGGCAGAAGAAACAAGATAAAACAGTGAGAAGCAGTGCAGAGGAAGGACCAGAACTGGAAATGCTCTAATTCTACTGCTCTGGGGTAAAATTGTGTGTACTGGGGAATTCCAAAAACACAGATAGCAGCCCATAGCTCAGACAATATGGCTTCTGGAGACAGGAGGTTGAGACAGCTTTTTATTTTACAGTCCCAAGGAACAGGCAGCAGGTGGAAGTTTTGAGACTTTTTTGAAACTGGCAGAGATGTTGGTGTGATTGGCATGCTTGTATAAATGGAGTATGTGCAAAACAGAAAGAATAGCCTTCCTGCCCTCATTGTGTATGCTCCCACCACAGATTTCAGCTCCTTCTTCTCCTGTCCTCCCTTCCCAACCATACCTCTCCTCTTCTGCCCAAACAGTTACTTGAAACAATGTCTGTGTTTGCATAGCACCTCAAACAAGGTGGTGAAAACCCACAATTTCTCCCAGGACTGACCTCCTGCCAGAGAGACTGGGCACACCAACTATGACAAACAGGTCACCAGGAATAACAGCCTGATGGATGGTAAAATGGTTCAGCTGAGAAGCAATGATTTTTTTTTAGAGCTGTCTACCAAGAGCAATGTGGGCATTGTAGTGTCCTGTGCTTAGAAAGAACATTTACATAAAGAACTTTATGAGGAAGAGGTAATGATATTTCAAGTTTGTCCCATACTGATAGTGCTGTGTGTAGGGCACAGGCCAGAAAGAAAGGAAAATAATCACATTGTAAAAGAGAATGTGGGTCATCTGGTTGCGGTGAGTGAGCATCTTTGCAGTGTGTGAGCATGGCTTCACTGAGACATGGATGACTAAAACAGGCAATGAGTTCTCCCATTCAAATATTTTAAAGAGCAAACCCCTTCAAATCTATGCACCTCTGCAACTTCTTGTTTCACACTTTACTGTGGAAAAATACACAGTAAAAATATATATAAAATATACATACCTTTTAAAATGCATTTTAAAATATCTTTTATCAGGCAAAAGTAAAACTTTTGCAAAGATCACTAGAAGCTTCTTAACTCTTAAAATTGAAACAATAATGTAAACTTATTCAGTAGTAGACATTACTCAGAAAGCAAACAAATGAGAATTGTTTCATCTGTTTTTTTCCCAGAAAAGACAAATGATAAGACTACCTCATAGTTTATTCTCAGAAGAGTATTTTCATCAGGTAACACAAGCCGATACTGAATGTTTACAGTATCCACGAGCCCTTGCTTCCGTTAAGCATTTTTTTTTTGCTTAAGCTCTAAGCCAATAGCCCTTTGTTATTAAGCTCTGCAGCTTTACTCACGTCATGTAGGGAAGAATATTTTTGGGAAAACATGAACAGGTGCATTTCCTCCTTTCTGATACTCTGTAGTCAGCAAAGCTTTTGGATGCAATGTTTCTGAAACAGGGTAAAAAAACCCAACAGTTTAGCTAAAATGAACCCTGACTTCAGGAAGTCCCCAGAAGGCTCAGAAGTACCATATGCATGGAGAAAAAGAAAGATAACTCTTTTGTGGTAGATATATTTAATTGCACATATTCAGGAACATTATAAGAATTCCCAAACATGGTCTTACAACACATTTGCTGTGGCACTGGAGAAGGGATGAAACCATATCTTTATAGGAGCCATGCAAACTGTGCGTGTTTGCATCAGGAAAAAAAAAGTATGGTTTAAGTAAAAATATTAGTTTTTAATACTGAAATGCTGATTTCACAGCAGCAAGGAGGGGAGAAAAATAGAGATGCCAACCAATGTTTTCCAGTTTTTCACCCTTTTTCTGAAGCAAAATATGGCACAGTATAAGAAGCACAAATAAGAGCACAGGTTGGGACAGCATCAAGATTTTCCATATCTTGGACAAAGCAGAGAACATTCAAAAGGAGATATTTAAGGAAGACAATACCTATTTCAAGGTTCAGTTAAAATTAGGTGAAGGAAGAAAAAGAGTTGAACTGTGTTTTTTCATACTTCTCATCAGAATTTGGACAGAGAATGAAGAGAGACAGACCCTAAAAGGTATCACCTAACCCTACTTCTTTATGTAACTCCAGGAGAAATCTGTGGCTGTGAACTGTGAAGAGATGCACTTTTCCAGCTGTTTGGCAGCTTTTAGAGTCTTATACCTCCTGAAACTTCCTCCTCTGCAGATATTTCCTAGAGGTGCCTTATTAGGTCACTGGCTTTGGTGAATTGCCTATCTGGCACCTGGCCATGTGAAGCTTTCTTCAGGGGTTTAGGTGACTCTGAGATCCAGTAATGACTGTGGACCACTCTAACATCACTGGCCCAGCAATGACTGGTGATGACTTGGTTCCTTCTGTGAAACAGCTGCTCTTTCTTTTGCAAACCTAGGAAAAGGTTCAGAAAGGATGCAGTCTTACCAGTCTCAGCTGCCCTTTCTCTGATGGTATTCCAAGCTTACCAGAGCTTTGAGGTGAACTTGCTGAGACATTTTTCTTCCAATTAGCACACCGTTAGAGCAACCTTTAGAACTTTTTGGATGTATCCTGCTCCCTTCAGCACCTCTGCTGCAAGGTTCCCTCCTCATTCCTCTGGGTCTAGACAAGCATCGTGGCATCTCCCAGTGTCTGGGACCATATTTCCCTGAGCACATTCAGTTGCTGTTGAAGAGAGGAATACAATTCTCTCCTTTCCAGAGGTGTGTACCCAACACAGTTCTTATAAACGAGTTTAGCATAGCAGCTGAAAGTGAACAAGAATAAATCGACACTATTCCACAGCCCATCAGATCCACAACAGCAAACAATTTATAGCAATTTCCCCAACACAGTTCTAAAAGCAGTTATGCTGGGTTTGGCAATTCAGATATGTTTTACATGGTTGACTTGCTTATATAGCTATTTCTTTCATTTTAATATCAGTCTTGTATCAGCTTCTATTTTTTTCAGGTGCACTTCTTGTCATTTTTTTTTCAGGGGCACTTCTTCTAGTCATTTTGCCCCTGCGGCAAATTGTAACTGCATATATGTGAAACCCAAAACTCAAGCTAGTTAACATTGTAAATAAAACCCTGATAGAGGAAAGACAATGGTCTTTCCTATGTCTTGAATACATGCAAAACGCAACTGTCACCATTTTGCTCCTAAAATGTAAAAGGAAATGTTTTGCACTTGGGTCTATTCCCTGGTAATTTGTAGCACTGTTTCAAGTTCTGCATCCTGTTACTCCAGCTCAAGACCCCATCAAATTTTTAAATTAGTAAAGTGATGGAATCAAACATGAGACCAGATATGAGAACTAGACTGAGCTTCCAGTTCTAGGATTTCTGAAGTAAGAAGGTCATCAACCTAATGGAGTGAGTCCAGAGGATGCCACCAAGTTGATCAGAGGGATGGAGCACCTCTCCTACCAGGAAAGGCTGAAAAAATTGGGATTGTTCAGCCTGGAGGGGAGAAGGTCCAGGGAGACCTTAGAACACCTACCAGTAACTAGAGGGGGCTACAGGAAAGCTGAAGAGAGGCTCTTTTACGAGGGTGTGTAGAGACAGGACAAAGGGGAATGGCTTTAAACTGAAAGAGACCAATTTTAGTTTAGCTATTGGGAAGAAAATCTTTACTGTGAAAGTGGTGAGATACTGGCACAGGTTTCCCAGAGAAATTGTAGTTCTCTCCTCTCTGAAAGTGTTCAAGGCCAACTTGGATACAGTTTCGAGCAAGCTGGTCTAGTGAAAGGTTTTCTTTCCTCTGACTAGAGAAGAAACTACGTAGTCTTAAAAGTCTCTTCCAAACCAAACCATCCTATGGTTCTGTGAGTCTATGAAACCCGAATTTGTCTCAGGTTTATACGGCTTTGCCTCAACATATACCTCAAAATTTTTGGATCTCAGCTCTATCTGCTAGCCAATATGAGTGGAAGAAGCTCAGCACATGACATGCTAATTGTTTCAGGTATGGTGACTGGTGGCAATGAAGCTGGGATACGAGGTAAGAAGGAGAAGAAATATATAGTGCTGTAAAATTCTGTGGCGATAAAAAAGGGTGACAGGTACATCTATATGGCAGCTGAAGAGGAAAAGCAAGATTTGCTCTTCATGCTGGTACATACTAATCCTTGGTGACTTCTGCTGAGATGCATTTGATTGCTGAACCTCTCCAGTCGCAGGACCTGACAGGTACCTCCCTCCATTTCTTTTGTGTTTCCTGCATGACATATGTGAAGCACTGACAACACGTTCTTTCCAGATTTGCCTGTTAATCAATACTGCAGCTTGGCTCACCTGCACAACCCCTTCTCTGACAGAAGAGCAGAAGAAAAACTCTCCCTACGCTGGACCTATGGGTAGCAAGAACTTGCAATAGCCAAACTGTCAAGTCCTTTTATGGTTCTCAAGTTCAAAAAGTTGCAGGGCTTGAGAACACACACACACCCTTGTCCTCTGCTTGTTGTGACTGTAACGATAAAGTCAGTCCCTTTGAATTCCATTTAGCATGCCACCACTGCCAAAGCTAACCTATCAGCATTCCAGTAAAAGTGCTCAGATGCTGCAGTCTGCAGGAAATGTGGCGATTGATGGCCGAGAGCCCATCGTATTAACATATGATCTCATGCCCAAGTCTTCCGAGAGAAACATCTGGAGTTCTGTAACCTACAAGACAGTTTCTTATTTTGTAGTAAGAATTTTGTAATTCTTTCATAAGGAGTTGCATGAAGGATGATGACCTAGTTATGGTATGAAACAAGCCAGAGTACAAAGAAATCAGTGAAGCTCAGGAATAAATCTGGTCAGAAACTGCTAAAGTGTTGGTTACTCCTCCAGTGCTGTTTGGAGACCTCCCAATAGGTCAGAAAATTAGGGAAGGTTGTGGTTTCCTCATGGAAATTAATGGAAAAAAAATCTGGAAATAAGACTCCATCTGCTCCCAGAATCATGTCTTTCAACACAGAGAAAGAGAGAGCAAAGATAATTATAAATTCCTTGCTAACCCTTCCAACAACTGCTCTAAAATGAGAATAAGCATATGCAACTAACAATATTAAGTCAAATTCAGGAATTTGTTTAATGCTACAGAACAAAGAATAGATTCAAGTTAGAACTCAATCCCAAACCCTATCTATCTGTTTTGTCTTCTTACCTGACACATACAGTTAAACAGAGTGTTTATTTATTGCATAGGAATTGTCCTTCACAGTATCTCTATTGAAGATGCTTGAAGATAGTAAGCATGTCTACAACCTTACTCAGGAAAAAAACATTGCAAAATTAAAGGGTCAATGTACAGTATCAGGGTTTCTCTGTCTTCTAATAAGCTAAAATATCCCTTATTTGCTTTCAGTATCTCTGTTTCTGCTATACTAGAAAACCTTATTATCAGTTCTTGTAGCTTTAAGCATTTATACTTCAGAATTCTGACTAATCCAGATTTCAGTTTAAACTTTGTTCATTTTATGTTCCTTTCTATTGTCATAATTTGCATTGCATTTTCTTTTCTGGAAGAGAATTCTTTAGTCTGCAGGGATATCTGAGAAGCTATTTCAACTCAAGCTGGCCCCTGATGATCCTCAAGTTGTTCGTGTCCCTCCTATTGGGCATCAGTGTCTTCTTATTGTGAACACCTTGTTGTTTCATCTTACAAATCACAGCCATATAAAGATCCTTAAACATGTAAAAAAAAAAATAAATCAGTTTTCCCCCCCCCACAAATCAGAGACAGAGTTAGAAGTGAAAGAGCCCAAAACATTTCAGTCTCTCCCACTGACACTCCTCCACTTTACGAAAATAGGAAGATAAACCCTGTCTCCTTTCCTGATAGAGCCTTTCCTTTCAATACCAGAGGCACTGTTATTGAACTTGAGGCTGGGAGATAGGAAGAGCTGAGAACCTCTAAGGTCTTTGACCTTAACCTCTAGCTCTAGAAAATGAGTAAGCAAGCATCACAAGAACTTAAATTTGGCACTGAAGTAACCATGACACCTTAACTGTGTTCATTTTCAAATGACAGACAGCTGGGAAACCTGGGAAATGAAAGCCAGCTGCCTTTCTGGAAAAGACAGAAACAGGAACTCAGTGGGCTGTATGGAGATGACATACATCTTCCAATACATGTGTTGTTGCTTAAGGAGGTCCGACAGCATTTCCAAATTCATAGGACCACAGTTTTTACCAGGTTGCAGAAGGCTAAAGAATAGTCTACAAGACCTGAATTTCATCCAGCAACTGGTGGACTTTGTTTCATTATTATCTAATTGCTATCTCTTTCCATGACAAAATCAAGAATTCCCCACAAGTAATAATGAGCTAAGCCCCTACACTATATGTTGGTTTTGAAGGTTTCTTTTTACTATGTGAGCTGCCTTTTCTGACACATAGAAATATGTCTACGACATTTTAAAAACAGAAAATCAGAGAAATAAAATTGTAGGCTCTATCATCCCAAACTTTATGTTTTAAAGGTGATTGATAAAATCTGTAAGTGGGAAACATTAGGCTGGGTCCCTGGCTAGGCCCCATTAGCCTAGGCCTGTGTTAGCTTCCACCATCACAGTTTACACCAACTGGTAAATGGCATTCTGTGTTGACATTGCCACTTCCACTTTACCCATGAGCACAGCCCCGACATGTTTTACTTACCAGAGTAAGTGATTTTTTTTGGCACATGCATACATCAAAACTAATGGTCCAGAACAAGATTGTCACAGTATTTACTCAGCTGTGATTGATCCCAAGTATCAACAGAAACATGCAAATACACAAGTTCTCATCTCCCTGACTGGGGTACATCAGCCAGTGAGCAACACAAAGGTGCACAAAAAGTACCACTCATCTCCACTGACGCCACCCAAATGAAGAAGAAGGTGGGTTTGGTGTAAATTGTATTGTAATCTTCCCAATGACTGATGCACGTTTTAACAATCCTGGCTGGACTACTGGTGTATCTAAAACAGGTGAAAAAATGGGGTTTAAGTTGGACAGGGAGATTTTTTAAGCAACTGGAGAGGTTGTTTCTCTGGAAAGAAGAGCCAAACTTGCTATTGCAAATCATATTTAGGGCTATTTTGATCTATAATCTAGTTTCTAGTTTTTGAAGTTTCTCTCCTTCCAGCTGAACCACCATGTGTCCCACAAAAAGAAAACAGCAAAAAGAAGAAAGATAAGAAATTATTAGAGAGATAAAAGCATTTCAGAACAAGATTGTGTGAGAAGAATATTTTAAAAAGGAAAAGGGCTCAGAAACACATATTTCTTAGAATAAACTTTCAAAGCAAGCATGTAAAAAGCAACTTCTTTATTGTTTGCTACTCACCATGACAAATATTAAGTTCTTTGTTTTCAGATGTTTTGCAGAGTACACATGAGCAAAACTGAGACAGATTCTCATGCTGGGGAATCAGGATGCAAAATTGGTATGTGCAACTTTCCAAAAACATCTGGTAAGGGTATGGTCATACTTCAGAATGCTTGCAAGGCTGATTTCCCAGGACTGACTTACCCGTGCTTTCACTGAGCATGTACAAATCAGCAAAGAATGAGGAAACACAGTAGGATATGACTGCTGACAGAAACAGAGACAACACCCTGTGCTGTGTGATCACTTAACAAAAGGGAACTTTCAAATTTAGAGGTAGAACCTGCCATGCAGTATCTCTTCTCACCATCTTACACACTAAAGACATTTTTTAATGAGAATATTAGCACATGTGGTGGTAACTCCAGGCACTAAGAAAAATAATTAATTCAGTTCATCCATTCCAAACCACATTGTGGTTATGGCCCTATATTAAAAAGGTGTTTTTACGGATTCCTGCTCCTCTGCTGTCAAATCCTTCATTCTATCTGGATCTCAACCCCACCAAGGGCTAAATCCAAGAGTTACTGCTGGATAAAGCAGTTTTGTGCACACACAATGAGTATTTTGTTCAAGCCATTTAAGACAAATTTTACATCAGATCTTTTCATTATCAGAGGTATTTTAAAAATGTTTCACCTTTAGTCACAATTTGCAGATACACTGTGTATAATATTAAGTTTAGTATTTGATGCACAACCATTTTTATTTTTCCTTAAATGCTTAATCATTTTTAAACTACTCCATGTTGTTAAATATGGCCAGTCAAGGATAAGTATATATTTTTGTCCATAGCAGATTTTCATATTTAATTCTATTTGTTATAGTGTGCAATAGGTTCTTTTTCAGAATAGAAAGTACAGTACTAATGTCTGTATGGGTAAAACTGCTTTATAGCATTGGTTTCTTTATGGTGTTTCCCTGTGAATTTTGGGGATTTTTTTTAATCAACCATTGTGTATTCTAAAGGGGAGCTGTGGCATGCCCTTGAAAACATTTTTATTTAATACATATTCAACTAAGAATCTACCTTTGAGATTCACACAGACCTAACATGCCACTGATCTTGCAAAAAAATTTCCTGCAGCATTTTTTATTTTTTGTCCTACAAAGTCCCACATATCTTGCTTGCAGAAGCAAGTCTGGTTTGTTGGAATCAAACATACTACAAATGGAAAGCATTACTTGGACTTGAAAATGAATGTATTTTTAAATTTACTTCTCTTCTGAGCTTTGTCCCTCTTGTTACTGCAAATCAAAATAAAACCAAACTCCAACCTCAGTTCCTAGTGAGGGCCTCCTCTAGGCTGCAATGGAAATGTGTGCTTGGAAATAATGAAGTGAACTGACCAGTGTCAAAACTGTCTTCTCTCCAGGAAGATACAGGATCAAACTGATTCAGCTGGAAACTCTGCCTGCTGATGCAGAACTCATGATGGGTTAAGAGAAGAACCACATTTCCCTGTGTGGAAAGCCTTCTGTCTGTTAAAAGAGAAAGAGATTCTCCACTCCTCCTTATCCCCCCCACCCCCCACCTCCCCATCTAATTTTCAATATTAAACTTGACCCAGAGATTACTCCATCTACAATGCCATCTGACAAAAAGGTTCTGGGAGGAAACACAGAGTTGCAGCCACCTCCTCATCTTCTGATGACTCCTTTACTCATTACCTGACCACTCATCTTCTAAGAATATTCTCTTCTAAGAAGCGGATCTGTCACCTTGTCATGTTGGGGAGGTTGTATTTTTCTTCTCTGCAGTGGGGAGGTGAACTTTACCTCTCCCCCCCCCACAACAGAAAACAGACTCTATGCTGCACACAGAGGCACCACTTGTGTGTGCATGTCTCAGACTTGATTTACATGGCTTTTACCTTATATGGGTATGAAAAGCAATGAAAAGAGCAGCTGCATAATGCAACACTTAGCAATGAAAAGCACTTTCATGCTGACTTCAATAAGCACACCAGGTAGCTCCAAGGTAATGCAAGTATGTCTGTGGTCTGGGTGCACCACCTGAAATGTGCAGAGATGTCCTAGAATGGCAGGATGCTGTCACAAGGTACCTGCTTAGCAAGAACAATCACCCAATGCAAGTTCTTGCTGCTGTGCAATGTCCCAAATGCAGGTACTTTTGCTGCTGCACAGGGTGATACTGAGCAGCCACAGATCTGGCCTACCTCACTGGACAGTAACCTCATTAAATAGTGCAGAGTAAAATGGTGGGGATGGGGGGAGGCTGTTTGCTCCTCTTATGCAGATGGAGAAGCTTCATAATATTTGCACCAGTTAGAAAGCATCATGCAGTAGAAGCCAAATCACAAGTTGTCACCTGAGCTTGCCCTTCTGTTTTTGCTCATTCCTCAGCTTCCCACAGTGAGCAAGGGAAGTACCTACAGGACAAAGTACTTCACAATCTTTGTTCATTGGTTTGCAATTTGCAGTAAACACTTGGAAACTTCATAGTGTCAAACAGCCACTAGATGTTACAGTGTCCTTTCGAGTGGAACCTTTGTCATGAGACTGATGTCATTCAAAATGAGGTCACTGAAAAAACAAGACAAATACACACTGACCCTTGTTAGTCATTCCCTAATATTAGTTACTTATAAGAGAAGTCATAATAGGTTTCAAAATGTAGATAGTCTGTACTGGCTATTATTCTAGATTTTTTTTGCAAGCAATATGGTAATGAGCTTTGGGGAAATTTTTCAGTCCTTTAAAGCCACCAGGTCATGATAATTTAGAAATCTTCTAATGTGACAACAAATTCAGGAGAAAGTTATCAAACACAACAAGCTGGTTGTCTGTACATTTTGCAGCAGCAGTCACAAGGTATTTCACTGTGCCTCAGCTTGCACATGTCTCCAAGGAGCCAGTCCTTAGTAGAGTTTGAATTAGTAAGACCTAACTTCCTCTCTGCTCCATCGACTTTAAGGCCCCGGGATGGGACAGTTTCTTTTAACAAGGTCAAGTCATTATAACATGTGATTTGAAAATAGAAAGCTGACCTTGTCCGGCAATGGCTGCCACACAGAAACTCTGCTCTGCAGTTCCAGCAGTGCCTGAAGATTCATGCCCGCACTGTTTGAGGGTTTCTTACTCACAAGAAATGTTGTGCACATAACTTCACACAGATTCATCTTGCTGGCATAGATCCTAGTTGGAAAAGTATTAATTTTTGCTACCTTACAAGATCCAGGGTACAGAGAATGAGGTTATGAGGTTCGGTCTCTTGCTCTCAAGATGCAAACACCCTCTTAACCAACCATTACTGAATTTTCTGTCTACTGATGTAAGCTAATACATGCCAGAAGCATCAGATTGTGCAATGTTCAAAAAACAAGACACAGCCAGAAGGAAGGATGAAATCTAGTTTTGTCAGGTCAGAGCTGTTTCTTTATACATCCTAGGAACTGGACAGCATTAATAAATGCCAGGGCTACTAAAATACACCTACAGGCATTCTCTCTTTTACTGGAATAGAAAAGAGTACAGCATTCTTAGTGCTTTTTTTCTAGAGATATGTAAAAGCTTTCCAAACACAGAGGTATAGCACGCCATTTACTGAGGGAAACTGCTGGGTATTGGTTTGGGGTTTTTTTTGCGAGTCCCCCATGTTGGTTTTCAGATTGCTCCAAATCCGCAGCGCGGCGCGTCCCGCCCGCTCCGTCTCCCCTCCGGCGGCCGCGCTTCCTCTAGATGGCACACGTACCTCTTCTAAAACTCACACCCACCTCCGACACGGCTTTGGGCAGCTTTTCTAGCTGTCATGGCAAATTTTAAAACAAATGAAAAACAGCAACAAAAAAGACAGTTCCGCTGCCCCGGTAGGGAGTGACTGCAGACTCCGCTGCAGACTCCGCAGGGCGAGGCGGGGCAGCAGGTGTGGGAGAGGCACCATGTTTGTTATCCCCCAATAAAAGAAATGATTGCAAAGAGTAAGGGTCTTCCTCAATAAGTATATGCTCTAGGACGTGAAAACTGTGGGACTGTTTAAGTAAAGTCAGTCTTACAAAACATGGGTATTCAAATATAACCGTGTGAAGAGTACAGAAAAGTCTAATTCTGCTCCAGATCTGCCTCAGAGCAGCCTTCCATCTCCCACAGACATGGAGAGGTCTGCTTACCACCAGGCTCAAAGGCAGGAGCCATATCTATTGGAGCTGGAGTATGCCAAGCCCCTTTACACATGTTGCCCCTGCCTGGTCTATTTTTGCAGCCCACATGGCCCATGCTTGCATCTGTCACAGGTATAACCTCCATGAATCCATTAAAAACAGTATCCCATTGCTTGCAGGCATTACCCAGAGATGAATGTCACATTGACCACATACCCTGTTTGTTTCTCCACTACTGTGAGTTCCTCTCTTGCAGTTATCCTGTTAATCACTTCCTCACTGTACACTTTCCTCTGTGTTTGGAAGTCCTGGTGTTTACTCTTGATGCTTGAATATAAGTTGTTAAAAACGTGGGGGTTTTGGGGGGAGAAGGGACAAACAAATAAGCAAGCAGCCATATTATATTTGTTCTAGAGACCTTATTCATACAGCACTCACAGTGGTGGTGCTGTGCTTTGCTGTCACCTCGAAGCAGTGCCAGAGATATAATAGCACATAAACCTAGGATGGCAACAGGTCATCACCATCATGTGCCATATAGGTATGCATACAATCAAAAAATGCAAAAGGATGAACTTAAGATTATAAGGAACAAATCTCAAAATATTCCAAGATTCTCCAGTTTCTAAGTGCTGATTGTTAAGCAACCACTCTTATCTTTTAAATTTTTTTTTTTCAAAATTCACATAGAACTTTGTTAGTCAGAAGCCCTCACATTCAACTGAATGGATGGAAGATCTACATTCAGCACACGTGGAGGAAATCACATGCCTGATACACACTGTGGAGACCTGAAAATGACGCCAACTGAAACTTGACCCACTCCTGGGAGGCCAGTGCTGCACCAGCTGCAGCAGGTGGTATGCTCTGAGGTTTCTGCCTCAGCTTGGTACAGTCACTGCTTTGGCACCCAACCAGAAGGGCTGACGCAAGCCTGATGAATGAAGACGTGGCAAGCAGGTCCTAGCCTGGGATGTTAATGACTTTCATCTGCATAGGAGGCTATCCTGCTAGCTGCAGAAACCCTATCATTACTCAGAGGAATCAGACAGAAAGCTGCGCTTGACAGAATAAAGTTTTGCTGTGGGAGTAACAGAAGAAGGGATCCTGAGCTGTAAAATGTTAGACTTCGAAGGGAGCAGCTAGCACACTCAAGCACATGTACTGCATTAGTACACAACGGGTCACTGCAAGATTGCACAGTGTGTGGAAGAGGCTTTAAACACAACAGAAATCAGTAACTGAAAGGAAATAAAACCAAAAACAAACCCTCAGTTTTCCCTTGCTGTAAATGAAGTCAACTTTCCTTTTCAGTAGAAATTTTCAACCGGATTTTGTACTCAAATAAAACTGGGAGTTAATAAATACAGCTTTATAGAAGACTGCACAGTGGTTAAGGGTACCTGAGACTATAGGAATTGCAACTTATGTTCAAGTATCCTATGACAGGAGGGCACAGTGCCATTCCAGAGGCAAGAGAAAGCAAAACATCTGTTTCCTGGGCAGTGGCCTTTTGTAAAAATGTAACTAGAAAACAAACAAATGTGCTTGATAGCAGCCATCCACAAAAGTAGCATGTGGTAATTCATCATAGCACACAGAGCAGCTTGCACTCCAGCATCCATAGAGCAGAAAAGCAGCAGATTAGGTACATAATCCTGCTATGCTCAACAGCTGCTACATGGCTAATTACTCAGCCTCTGCAGAAAAGTAATGAAGGAATCAAAAGCTATTCTGGCCCCTGAAATGGGATGCCAATGGTTGTTTGACATCAAAATCATCCTGAGATGCTTTTATTTTCAAAAAAAATTCCAACAGGCACATTGGCGCAGAGTGGTAAACCTATTGTCTTTTCCTCACTTTAAGCACTCTCTGTGGCTTACAGATAGATGGTTATGATTTTGCTGGATTAATTTCACCAAAGGCTGTGGTGCTGCAGTGACTATATCTAACCAAGTTAAATAGAAATACGAAGAGAAATAATGAAATATAGCACCATAAGAAACAACGCTTGTCTGGTGACTCATTATTTAAGAGAGCACCTTAAGATTTCAGGCAGTGAGGAGTCTGCTATCACTCTGCAGATACAAACTCCAGAATCACAGTGCCTCCTTAACCATGAGAAAAGTATACTTGCTCATTAAAAAATTGTCTTAGCCTGCATTTCTAAACAGGATTGTTCTTTGACAGGTAGTCTTACTGAAGTTTTTCTAGAAAACACTGCTTACATAAGAAATTTAAAATGCAATGTGAAACTTGAGAGGCTACCTAGTGCAGAGGCTAGACAGTGTCAAAGGAATAAAGTAGGTATTTATTAAAAAGGCTTTCAAAGGATACACCTTGGGCAGTACAAGAGCTTGGCCAAGGCTACACTCAAGATGGACAACGGGTACCACGTTTTCACACTTTTATAAGTTTTGGTCCATTTATGTATTGGGGTAAGTGTCCAATTACAGCTTCAAGTTATGAGACCACATCCTCCCAGATTGCTCTCCTCAATTTGCTGTTGTTTATAATTTTTGGGCCTGAAGCTGCAATGGTGTCCTTGGTTCTCAGGCTGGAAAAGGACTGTTTTGTCTAACTAAACTGGGAGGAAAATGTGGTAACACTTTATAGGAAGTTCAGAGTTATATACTAATGCAGTACAGAATCTGGAAAATATGAAAGCTAAAACTTGAGGCGTCAACAGAAGGCTTTCACAGCCTTTAACTCTACAATTGAAAAAAAATTAAAATAGCCAAAAAGAGTTTTAATGGTAGAAATCTTACAGCTTAACCAGTCTAATACACAAAAGATAAAACATAGACAACAGAGATCTCCTCAGGTAGAAAGAGTTTAGTTTGAAAGCATACCACGCTCTCTTTACCTGTTTTAAACCACATAATCTATGTCTGTATTATAAAATATGCCGTTCTGTTTGATAAGATCATGTATGTACAAGAATTCCAGCTTTGCCAAAATTATAAATTTGAAGTTATTTTAAAACATTTGTGTCAAAATACTCTGATTTTACTGAGCTTGATTTAAAATACTTGATACTTAAAAGACACTTATTGTTCCATCTTCCCATTGACCCTTTGATAAATTACAAGGCAAATCTCTTTCATTATTCTATTTACAGAAAGCATCTGTGTTCTCATGTTAAAAATAAATCCATTTTATCTTCAGTCCAAGGCCATGGCCTTTTAGAAACCAACAGAGTATCAAGGTAGGCCTTTCGTGACCACATGGTGTCTCCTTGTTAATCCATAATTATGACAGCTAAGAATAATGAAAGTGTTTTATAGCTGAATTTTGTATTTAGAGATTCTTGTATATAAAACACTGTCAGTAGATACTAAAATAACTGTACATGTGTAACAGCAGATTTTATTGTCAGATTAGTCCTGTTTTTCAGTGGGAGATATTAACTTTCACCATCAGCTGCGCCTACAGACACAAACATAACACAAGCATCTCCTGAATTTTTTTAAACAGAAGAGAACCTTACCTATAAAACAGAGTGTTTAACTGGGGAAGCTATAGAACCGTAGAACCATAGAAAGGTTCTAGAAAGGAACTGCAGAAAGGATAGATACACTTCAGGTCATGAGACATGAATCAGAAACACCAGTGAACCTAAGGTGGTTCACAGACAAAGACTAATTTGTGTTTTAGAAATGTAAGTAGAATATCTTTCCACTACCTGATTCAACCATCATCAACATTTCTGCAGTAAATATGCACTCTACAAAGCACATGTTAAATGGACCAATACTGCATATATAATATGCATTCAACATTCTACTGAAGATTATTTTACTTGTGGAAACACTTTGCAAACAAGTTAACTGAATAATGAGTCCTACTGGGCAGTGCTGTACATAAAAACTGGAGAATAATAAAGGAATCCAAACCTCAAACACCCTTCCATCATCAGTCCTACTAAATACTGAATGTCTCCAATCAGATCTACTACGTCCCCACGTTTGGCCTTGGTCCAGGTTCAGACCCAAAACTCACCCCTTGACACTTTGGAGCTACATGATGTTACTTCTGGCAGCATATCCTGAAGCTGTATTACACATTTTTTAAAAAATTCATAAGAAAGTAAGGAAAACCTACCCATATTCAAAAGTGGAATGAAAGCTAAATAGAAACTAAAATTCTAGCTTGTGCTTCCTTCTCCAAGGCAAAGAAATTTGCCTTGTAATTTATCAAAAAGTCAGTTATTAGGTAGAAAAATAAGTGTGTTTTAAGTATCAAATATTTTAAGGCAAGTTCAGTGAGATCAGTGTCTTGATACAAATGTTTTAAAGTAAATTCAACTGTACCATCCCTCTTGCAGCACAGAAACCCATACTTTTGCCTGCTTAAACTGGGGTTTGACTAAAGCCTCAGGCATCATCTGCATGTTCATGTTTCCACTTTCTAGCTATTGCAAAAGGGCTTTGAATGGCTAATAACAAAAGAGCATGCTATTGGGAAGACTTATTTTTGATATCTGAGAGATATCAGGTAAAGTTGACTTATCAGAGTGAACACCTTTATTTTGGAAGACTGTATGAAGCCTGATGAATAGGGGAAATTGTGGCATGATAAGAAGCAAGAAAGTTCAACATTTGGAAAAAACTACTTATACTCTAATTTTCAGCTAAACACTTACTTTCAGCACTTAATAAATGTTCTCAAGAAAGAAAGCCATGGTTAGAGTCAAACCAATGCTTCACCATTCTGATGAATTTTTACATACTTTGGTGTGACTAGTCTGTGTGCAAAGAGATGAGGAGTTGGGCTGCGGGCTGTGGAGCCCGCCTGCAGCAGCACATGGCAGCACAAAGGAGCACAAGGCAGCACAGAGCACCCTGTCTCCACCTGACCTTGGGAGGTGAGGAGGTGTCTATGGAGAGGAGCCTGCCAGAAGCTGACAGACAGGTGAACAGTGCATGGTCACCCCATAAAAGGACATTTAGAAAGCATTTTGCTGGCATGGCAACATGGGATAGGTCATGTGGTGAGAATTACCATATAAGGAAATACTGTGCCTTGAAAAAGTGTATGGAGCCAGCTTGTTTCTTGTTTGAATAAACGATTTGGATTCTCTGCCAGTCTGAGTTCATGTCTCAGTTGCTCACAAGTCTGAGCAGTGACATTATCCTGCTTCCTGCTTTTTTGATACTCACAGTTTATGGGCTTATATGATTAGGTAGGAGAAAGATCCTAGCTTTATGAAACAGGTTTGAAAATATGACCACAGGAGATGATAAAATTAAGAGACAAGCTAAAGATCACCTAAATTGCTTGGCGTTATAATGTGATGATCTAAAGCATGTTACATAGTGACTCATACCTTGGGTTTTCAATAGCTGCATTGAATAGAGACTCCTCCTATCATCGGTAGTCTGCCAAACAGATTGGGAAGATAAGGTTTGGTATTCCCAACAACTAATTTTCAAGCTGACCTACCAAACAAGTTGGGCTAGAGGGAAAGAAAACTCGTAATGCTTCTCTTTTCTTAAAACTTCATGGGCTGTACAAAAGCAGGACAAAACTAATTTAATACAAATTCTTTACAGATCAGCTTCTAAAAAAATCTTCATCTTCTCCCTGTGTTTCTTACTTAAAGGTAGGACAGGCACAGCTGCCAAAAAGTTCAGAAACATTCACTAAACACTCAGCCAGCAAAGCTCACTTTGCAACCAGCTGACATATGGTCTAAATAAAAATCAAAAGCAATAAGTAATCTTTGATGCCTGTGGGCTAGGTAAAATAAATTTCTGTATGTTGTAGTAATGCACTGAATTGCTCTGCCTCTGACCCTGCCCCGAGCCCCATTTGGAATAATTCAACATGAGCTGAATATGAGTTGACTGTAACTGGGAAATCTTTCTCCTTTGTTCCCTATGGGGACACAAATACATAGTAATAAAGATGCATCAATCAATAAGGATATTTTACTACCAGGTTAAATTGAACCTACAGAATCTCAGTGTGCTTGTATGCAGCCAAACTGTAGTGAGAAATCAATAGCTTTTTGTTGATTTTGGCCACCACACTCTTGATGAAAATAGAAAAAGCTCATGCAATGTAACTGATTCTCCCATGCAAGCTGATTGGTGTGTTGCAGCTTTGGCAGAAGTCTTGTCATTAACAATGGTTATACAAGTACATACACTTGAGAAATTGATTAAATGTTCAATCCGTGCTAACTGTGAATTGGATGTAACTTTTCAACATAGTTGTTGATTATGGGAGATGCCTGATACCTGTCTGACATGTTAAGCATGGCTTAGGCCTCAGCAGACTGTCTGACTCACACTCTTCTTCAGACAGTGGATGACTGTTCCCCGGAATTGCAGAATCACAAAGCCCATGGAGAGTGCATATGGAAGGTTTTACAGTTCGACTTTTTAATATTGAAAACGTATCAAATTCAGTAGTTTTTCCTCTCACTGTACTTCAGGTCTATGACCACAATTCTTATGCGTATATGTGAGCCAAAGAGACAGAGGGATTTGCTAAGCAGTGTACAATTGAATGACGGAAACATGGGAATTATTACTTAGATTCTAAGAACTTTTGCTGCAATTGCCACAGATACCACAGGTGCAAAGCTGGGGCTGTGCTAGACTTTGTGAACTGCATAATGTGTCCTAGATTCTGCATTCATGTCTTTCTCTGCAGTCAGCTTTATCTCTGAATGTGAAGGCATATAAAATGAGAGATTAAAAAGGAAAAGAGAAATAAAAAACCTAAATCTAGATAGCACATTTTTGATGTTGTGGTTTATCGGGATTTCCATAGTACAAACTACAGGACCAAACCAGTGTGACATCTGTGGATCAGGGAACCCTTTCTGGTAGGGAAAAACCTTACTATCAAAAACCAAAATCAGGGATTAGTTTGCAGACAAGGTAATTGGCTAGCATCTGGTTTTGGTATTTTTGTAGCTTACAGTTCTTTAACATAAGAAAGTAATTCAGGCATTTTGTTTGGTGTGTTTTGTTTTGTTTGAGAGTTTTGTTTGTTTTGAGGTTTTTATTGGAATTTTTTTTGCATTTGTTGTTTGCTTTGTTGGGAGGGTGACACAGTGCCATTGGTTTTGTTGCTGTTGGTTTTCTAACAGAGTACTTTCTCTACCACTGAATAAGCTGTTCTGGGAGAACATTCTATCAAAGAGCCACAAGAAAGCAAATTACATATCCAACATGATAACCAAACATGGGAGCAAGTTTCAAGGTAAACTTGAAAAGAAGTTTGAAGTTTCATCTGTAAAACTTGCAACTTCAGTAAGAGTAATAGTGCACTCAGAGAGCTCATTGCAAATACAGTTGGGCAAATAGCCATAAAATTACCAGAAGGGTGTCTATGCCTTATTTTGTAGTGCTTTTTTTGATGTCCACTTTCCTTGAAATAATACATAAAGAACAACTGGGTTAAAAAGAGAAAATAAACTTCCAAAATACTGTAAATACCATCACAAAGAGACAAACTAAACTAGAGCTAGTGTTTTTATATTTCCACTTGAAAGAAATACAAAATCAGGATATTTTTCTGTCTGGCTTATTTGCCTATTTATTCTGATCCAGAAAAGGAATGTTAAGTCACCAGTGTTGGCTATTTTCCTACTTCCCAGAGAAAGAGATCCAGGTAAGAGAATAACAGAACCTTCTACTCCAAATGCAACTACTTAAAGGGTGTCAGTTAGAAGAAAACATATCCAGGACAAACCACCAATATTTTTTTCCTCCCCAGGAAAAATTGGGCTGGTGTTTATGAGCAATACTAAGTTGATTACACATTATGTATAATATTGATTATCTTGAATCTCTCAATGTCTCTCTTTCCTCTTTTTGATTGTAGAAAATTGTATTCTTGTAGTGCTTGCAAGGTCTTTCTACTTGTCAAGAGATTTGTATTTATTTGGCATTTTGTCACTGTCCATATATGTAATTAATAAACCTGCAGAACAGAAAGGTGTGACACCTCCCTAAAGGTTTGTTTTAAGGTCATGATTGTATAATTTACCTTTCCACTATTAACTTTGAAAGAGGAAGAAGTAATTTCCAACTGTGTAGCAGCTTCTTCAAAGCTACCATCAACTGGACAGTGAAATTGTCCTTTAGAGAGAACATGCATATTCAGAACAAAGGGAAAACTCTGTCTGAGAGTCCAGCTCCAAGGCAAGCAGTTTGCAGCTAAAATATCTCAAATTTTTGCTAATAGACAGGGTTTCCTTTCTTGGTCAGGAAAATGAGCATTTATGAATTTGCAAAAGGGAGAAGGGGACATTTATGAATTTGCTGGAGAGGAGTCTTCCCTTATGGCACAATGTAGGGTTTTCTGATCTGCAGGAAAAATTGTGAAGAAGTCCTTAATTTGTCATTAATATATATTCGATGGTGCTACTTCATGAGGTTGGCAGGAAACACCACCCCTTTTCGGAAAGCAGTCTGAAGGAATATTTTAGGGCATAGTTATCTTACCACATAACCTTGGAATAAGGAGTTAAACAAATAACAGGAAAGCTTATCTTTCATGCTTTTTCTTTGTTAAAACAAAATGCCCCACCTAAATCTTTCACACAATTCCAATAGACGTGATTATTTTTACCTTATGGATATATCATTGGCATCAAAGCTTTGTCAGAATCCTTTTTCTTTATTATTTGTCCTGCAGCTGAGAATCGGGATCAATATACTATGTCTATGAAACTGATTCTATAACACTGTTCTTTACTACAGCAGCTGTAAAGATCAGCTTGCAGTCTTTTCAAGGCTTCCACTATACTGCTCACAGCTTGGGTGTTTCCATTGTACAGTGATCTACACACCAGAGTATATAGATGAAACTATTCCACTTGTTTCCTTTTATTTAATGTTAACAGTGTGAAACATCTTTGTTTCCACATCTGTATAGTATCCTGTGCTTGAATAGAAAACTCATTAGTAAAGAACAAAAAAACCAAGCCAAATCAACCAAATCAAAACTCAAATCCAAACCCAAGGAAATCTCCACATCATGTTTAAATGCTCAATTATTTAACCAGAAGCAACAATTTCAATCAAGAAGCTCTTTATCGTGAGTGAGTAATTTCCACTCCTTTCTACATATGTAAACATAGAGTGGAGAAGTGTAATGATGAAGGCGAATTTGGCCAGTACAGTCTTAGGAACATCCCCGCCCTGCTCGACACCGCACTTCCCCCGTGCGCACAGGCGGGGCGCTTAGGAAGGGCACTTTTAGGG
>VWZU01018600.1:3055-38088 GCA_013397095.1 Sterrhoptilus dennistouni
TTAAATGTAGTAGAACACATACAAAAAGCCAAACTGTTGTACTTTCTGAAATGTCTCCTCTTGTAATCCCAGAAATTAATTCAAACTAAAAGAAGTCAAAAAGATAAACATATAGAACAATCAGTTTGAAATGACAGTAACAGAAAAACAGTTATTCTATCTGTGAATTTATCTCCAGAACTATAAAAATCTGCCCAATATTTTTAAACTTTTATAATACTTATTAAAAAAATATAATTATTAAAAATGCTACAAAGGAAATAAAAAACTACCAACCAATCAGATAGACAAAAAAGTTAGGACTAATGCACCATTACTAAATTCCAAGACATGAAGAACCCACTAATTACACGGAATTAAAAGCAAAACTAGCCTTTTAAGCACCACAATTGACTGAAAAGCCATTTTAGGCACAATGAACTTCTGTCAATCCCGTTAATTCATTCCTTGGGCAGAGCCAGGCCCAAGAGACAGGAAGCAAGAGGACAGCAACAGCGCCCATCTTTCCATCTCCCAACAAGGAGCACAACATGCCTCCCCCTGCTTCCCCCGCGCTCCCCTTCTTGGTTACTCCTCAACAACAAAGTTGCTGCACATGGGCTTTTGAAAACACTAACAAGTGTAGAGCAGGTCTGTGACCCCGTCTGACCCCACTTTGCAGGGCCAATCTCCTCTCCCCTTTCTGAATGACACGTGTCTGAATCAGAGCCATCTGCCTCAATTTGCGCAACATCTTCAGTCACAATAGGACCCAGTTAGCCCTGACAACAGCTCACAATACAGAAAAATCAAACTGCTGCGCTGACAGCACGCTGTGGGCTATTCAAGAGCAAACCAACTGGTCAGTGTCTCCTGTCTGACAATCAGCATGGGCCTTGCAAAGCGCCTACCCGAGCCCTTGGGGATCTGTTTAATTACCATCAACATAAAGGAGGGAGTTTATCAGGAGATACTCAAAAAACTTCACTCCAGACTTAATTAAAATATTAGCCACTTAAGCAGGAAGCAGGTTCTCTTTAAACGAGAAGTAATTTCTGCCTTTTTTTTTTTTTTTTGTCCTTTTTAAACTAAGCATATCAAAATCTCATAACACATTATACTAATTAAGGAAACATGGGACACTTTTCTAATGTCACCCATCACAGGTCAACCCATTTCTTTTGTCTGGATTACAGATACATTCAAAGACCTCTCTTTTTAATAGGAGGTTATAAAACAATATTACTAGTACAAAAATTACCTACTTAGCTAGTTATATCATTGATTCCATCTATTTATGCTGCAGTGTAGAAGATGACTATTTCTCTTGTTGACTTCGACAGGGGGATAATTATAGAAACAATAGTCTTATTAGTCACTTTATTTACTTAACAGTTGTGTCTTGGGACAACACAGAGGCAGATTATCTCTGAGTATGCCCATAAATAGGTTGCTAGTTGGCACTCCTGCTGTGCCTCATAGCCCCGAGGCTTGATTTTACCCTCTGTTATCAAAAGCTGAAAGTGATACAAAGCCAGCGTTCTGGGAAAGCCAAGGTGGTCCAAAGCATGAGAGATTAGTTTTGTGCTGATATTTTCACATGTGGATTTGCAAAACCACTTAGGGGATCAATAGCGCTTTTCCATAGCCCTGAACGAAAAACACAAAATCAATAAAATGTGAGTTTGCATGTGGTTTGCAAGATGCAAAGGGCTTGAATACTCTCAGAAAATTCTACATAAAGCATTAATATGCATAACTAGCAGCAGCTAGCCAGATTCTATCAATGGTCACTGATATGGGATCTGGAAGTGCCTGGGGAGGGAAGAACGGGACTGCAACTGGAAGACTTATTTCACTTATTTCACCATTAAAAAACGATGTATAGAGGAGAACCACTCTGTAGGTTTACAGATGCTTTTGAACTTTGGAACCCAAAACCTGTTCCTTAGAATAGGGAATACAACCTACTTCCTAAGGAAAGTTATAAATACACTTTTATAATCTGTAAAACTGAAAGTAGTCATAACAGGATGAAGCAGTTGGCACTAGCAGCAAAACTGATTTGTCAGATATTTAGATGTTTTAAATAAAGTAATTGAAGAATTTAGTTAATAGCTGTTTTTTCAACTAAATACATGCTACTGCATTTGTATGCTAACTCTCACCATAAACCCTCGAGGATTTTCCAAAAGGTGTTTCTAGAAAAGCCTAGAAAGCCATTAAAAAAAAAAATCTCAGCAGCAAAAAATTAATCATTAATAACGTGTTCATTCTTAGTGAGAAACTTACTTTCTCCATGAGGTCAATAATTATTTTTCACTTTGTAGGTTAGAACTTGAATTAAAAACAAACAAAAAATCCCCAAACCAAACTAAACCAAAAAAGACAAAGCAACAAGAAATCATTGCCTTTAATAAGCCTTGAAAACTGCACTGTGATACATTTTAATTTGGGATGTGCATTGATTGTAGGTCCAAAAGAATGAATTTGTCCTGTGGACAACTATTAACATAAGACATGTATCATGTGCATGGCTCTGTTGCAACAAAGGATGCATCCATAAATATAAAAAAACCCAAAACAAACAACAAAAACAAACCCCAAAAAACAAAGGAAATGACAATACATCCAGAAAACAGAATCAAGTATTTACTAATAGCTTCAAGATGGCAGTTTCTGCTATGATGCAGTATTTATTTCTGTGATAATATTGATTCTAAACCTGATTTTACATCATTAAAATATTCAGGAGCATTTGCAGCTGTTAATATTTTTCCCATTTAAAAAAAGTCAAGACAGATTAGAACAAAACAATGTGATAAATATTTGCATATTTTGAATGTTTACAATTTTTTTTTTAGAAATAATGTTAAATATTCTGAGAATAAAGAGGAAAAAAGAGAAAGAGTTAATACATTATTTTTATATAAATATAGTACCTATCAGTGAATAAGGAAATATACACTAAGAACCAAATTCAACATCAATAAAATAATATATATTTTTAGAAAGTAACTCAGTCTTTCAGGAGTTAAAAATAAATTATATAGTCTTGGTCACTTCCCATAAAATTAAATTTGTTCATGATAACCACATAGAAAAATCTGATATATAGTTGATACAAAGAGAAAACACAGAGTATGAGATACTACAGTGTGACAGCATTTGCCAAACACTGACTTTGCAATGATGACTAGTCTGAATTCAGACTGGCAGCAGTTTCCTCTTTTTCTGTAGACAAAAATATAGCTGCTATAAGGAGATGCATTTTTATGGGGAAAGGTTATGAAAATTTCATGGCAGTGAATATACAGCAGCAGACTAACTCACTTAAAACCTGCTCTTTAAAATTCAACATTTGAGAAAGTAAATTTACACCTGAACACTCACTGTCGGGATATTTACAGCAGAGCAGGGTTCGTTACGCATAATTCAACAGCATTAAAACACACTCTCTCCTGTCCGGTGCTTTTCCTCCTCTCTGACTTTTCTATTCAAGCTATATTTTCTTCTTTTTATCTTCTACTGCTTGCCACAAAGAGTGACAATGGCCCATGGAGGCTAAAACTTTTTTTTTTCCCCTCCACCCTTTCTTTAAATCTTGTACATGAAGCCTTCAATTACTGCCTGCTGAAGCAGACAGAATCCTATTAGTAAGGAAGACAATCAGAAGATGCAATGCCCTGCCCTAGCTGTAGAAAAATAATTAGTCCAAAGCTGACAAATGTGTAATCAAGTTATGCAATGAATATATTCAAAGGGGGAAAAAATACTGCCATGAATTAGTCTCCAATTTGTAAATATAAGAAGGAACAACTACAAAGGACCTTTCAGCATGTCAACTGGTCAACAAAGATACTTATAGTTTCAGTACTCTGAATCTTTCTATTGCTCTGCTGCATGCAGATTTCACTTTATAAATAACAACTCAGCTAAACTGGCTAAATTACTGATTTACTTGTATTCATTCTCGGAGCAAGACTTAGAATGTGAAAAAGGAAATATTTTGGTTTTAGTTCTGACCTGGGGATAGAGAAAATTTAGTACTAAAACTGTAAACACAAATATACCCACAAAAAGAAGGAAATTAATCTGTTGATTTTAACATTGGTTACTATTAATAACATTTGATTACTATTTACTTTAAAAATCATATTATGATAATGTGACTTTCTTTTTTCCAGCATATTTAATGCAATTTTAACCCTATCTTTGAACAAATTGTCCAAAATACCTAATTCATTAAAATAATGTAATTATTTTCCAACATTATCTATTTTTTCAGGGGGTATAAAATAATAAAATTGTAAAATAAATTGCAATTAAATGTACATATTTTCACCATGTTTATTTGTATTGCCAAAATAGATTTTGAGTCTGTCCTCAGTTTCTAGTGAGCAGCTGCACTGTACCTCTAACAGAAATGCAGAAATACAAGTGAGTCATCTGAACTTACTGTCCAATACATAGCACTACTCCACATGTTCAAAAAGATGCTGCATGAACTTTTTATAATCTTCCAAATTTGTCCTTAGTTTAAAAATATCGGCATTGTCATATGTAGGTATTTATATCTCCTCCCCAAAATTTCAATGAGCTAAAAGCTTGAATCAAAATATTTGGTCCTCCCACCTAGAAAATTCTAATTGTAATACTTGATCTATTTTGTTTTCTCATATACTTTACTCTTTTTTTTCCTATAGAATTGGGCATTTAATATGATACATGCTTGAGAATTATACTCAGTCTATTTTTAAAACAGGCTATAAATTTTAATTTGCAGGAAAATTGTTTAATTTCAAGAAAGCAGATTACCTTATAGAAAGATATTAAAATATTAAATATTAAATACTTAGAGATCTTTACAATTAAAGACAGTCTTCTGCTCAGTTAGTTCTTTAACTGTTAAGCATTTTCTGTTTAAATAACTGGCTCAAAAGGCTCCTGTTTGTTTTTCAAAGAAAATGCTGCACATATTTATCACTTTATATCATTCAGATACAAAAGCAGTGCTGTCCTCTAGTGGACAGCAAACAAGCCAGGCTAGAACAATCTATTTTGATTAACTGCATATCTAAAATGACTCGCTCATATACTTTTAATGTTAAGACCAAATTTAATTCCTAAAGTTATTTTAAAATTTTGCAATTTGCACATAAGCTGCTTAATACAATAATATATCTACAGTGTTAAGGGCATTAAAATGAATCTGTGTGAAGGCATTCTCTTGATCAAGTATTTTGCACCAGTTAATTAAAATCTTCATATGATGATAACACATGAAAATAGTATTAGTATACACAAGGCCCTTTTGTTAGCAGAAAGAATATTTCAAGGTTTTGGAGCACTAGGATTTGATTAAGGATTTGATTAGGCTTGATTACGGAATAATTATAATAGGAAGAATAATACGAGGAACTACAGAATGAGTACTTCATACTTATAAAATTCAGTTTTCTTTTCCTCTATTAATAAAAATATTAACCTAAGAATAGTTACTAACCAGAAAGACTTCTAGTCCTGCGTGTTTAAAGAAGTATAAATGGTTAGCCTAGCTGGTTTTTTTTTTTCTTTTTTTTTTCTTTTTTTTTTTTAGAAAACAAAACCAGACCAAAACCCCCAAAACAGAAAGCTGGAATTACTTCCATCATAAAACAAGATAAGGTTAAGAGAACTTCTGGCTAAAATAAAGGGTGAAATAACTGTGTACAGGCATATACTATCCATTTAAAATTCTGTCTCCTACAGGTAAAGTCTACCAGAGAAGCTGTTTTGCCTAGGTTTTTAAGCTCTCTAATTAATTCCTACTTGAAAGATTAGGAAGCAAAATTAAAGCTGCATGCCTGTTACAAGTTTATTTATGCAGCTTCCCAGAGAAGCTTTCTGGAAGAGCCGAAAAGGAAGACTGAGCCCCACAGCTGAGGAACTACAGAAGCAAAATAGTCTCAGGTAACTGCTTCAAAGCAGCTACTTAGCAGGAGCAGAGGTTGATTTCACTTCCTTGGAGCTCTCCAACAGGCTAACTGCTTAGTAAAAAACCTTAGAAGAGGTGTGCTTGCAAAGAGAATAGGAAAGGTCTTTAAAAAAAGTCTTTGTGGATTTATAGACCTGTTTATCAGCTGCTGATTGATATCCATATACTTGGATTCAAGTGAATAACTATAAAGAATTTCTGTTTTTCAGAAATTTATACATGGTGTTTTATCCTCAATAGATGGTTATTTTCCTTTCCAGCAGACAAGCTGGGAGCAGATGCAGTTGTTAGTTACGTTAAGCTGATGGGGTCTGATCACTAACTTTCTGCCTGAGAATCCTTCCAAATTTAGTGCAAACTGGAAGATGAAATACACAGAAAAACTTTCCAGGTGGACCCCTTCAAATGGAGTTTCGTTCAATAAAAATGTACCTACACACAGGTACAGGTGCAATTGCCAACCTTTTCTCCCCATATTAAGTGTTGCTGGATTAAAAAGATGTGGGGAGGATAACTGATTACTAAGCACGACATTCTCTGATAATCAAAATTGTCTGTAAACAAAACCCTCTTTCCTTTGAGAATCAGTCTGCCAATATACTATAAATGGGACATGACAGGTTGCAAAATGATAAAAAGGGGTGAATACAACCAGACTGTCAGGCTGATGCATGGGGTGAGAAATAAAGGCTAGTGAAACACAGATCCTTGGATTTGTCTGTTTTCTGGATTTTAAACATTTTATGCAAGTTTCTGTATCTGGTCTTGTTTTCATATTATTCAGAGTATGAATTCTCACCCATTCCAGTGTGTTTACTGTCATAATAAATGATTTACACAGTAAGTTTCTGATTTTGCTAAAGGACAGCAATACAAGCCTCCACAAGACAGGTGGATGGTATTTTACATCTTGTTCAATAACTGCTTATTAAAAAAATCAGATAGTTAAGGGTACTCTAAGCAATGGCATACTACATACAGCAAGCTCTGAAGAAACTACCATATCTACATGGTTCAGTGAAGTGTCCTTAAAAACGTAGGTCTCAGAAGCTGCACAGTCACTGCACGCACTGCTGTGCTTGAGCTATTTAGCCTTGCCCCAGCAAAGAGCAGAAGTGCTGTTTCATGCTTCTTTGTCTAAAACTTAGCTTGCTTGCTGCTAATTCAGGTGTCTACTATGACATCATACTAAGAGATGAGAACCCTCCCTCTGCAAGTCCTGGTTGTGTCTAGGAAGAAGAGATGGCTGTTAGTATTGTCACTTTTGTGACTGAAATGGAGAAAGATATTAAAATCTCTATTTTAAAACGTGAAACGGCTGTTCCAAAGCACTTTGTTGTTGGAAGAGATTTGATTCTCTCCAAAACCACACATTGTCCCATTTTGGGTTGTTAAAATTATGGAATTGATCATGCGAAATCTGAGGACTGAAATTGATGCTGCCATGTGTCAATGCTGAGTGCATGTCCATGGTTACGGCCATCCTGATGAACTGTAGAATACAGATATGTACATGACACCATGCTCACTCCCTAATTCTACTTCCTGTTTGCAACTGAGGATTCCTTCCAGAATACAACAGCAGCAACAGACTAGTGAAATGAACTATTAAATAAGTTGAGGTTGACTAAACTGCATTCTTCATTATCCACCCTGCTGCTTCAGAGTTTTATCTGAGTGATTGGGCAATGCACAGGTAGTCCTCAAGAATGAAAAGAATGGAAAAGATGATCTACCTTGCACCATTTTTAGAGCCACAGTCATTGAAATAAATAATATTCTGTAGTACAATGCATCCCATTTAAGAAAGGCTTTGGGAAGTAGAACATAGAGAGGTAGGGAGTTGAAGACAGCCTGATTCTCCATCTCACAGCACATTATACTCTGATGTCAATGGAAGCATGCAAGTATGAAACAAAAAGAGAGTGAATAAGTAAATCGAGTTTGTGATATTAGCCCTCAACAGATTCTTCTGCCATATGCTTCTGCCAACACTTTAAAAACTTTGCAGCGTATTTTTGTTGGTAGCATGAAAAAACGCCTTCTATAGATATTTCCACTTTTTTCCCTAAGCCAATTTAGTCTGAAACACCTCTCCTTCATGCACAGGGCCTTACGTAACAGTAGATAATATTTTGACACTTTCTAGAGGATTATAAGAGCATTCAAATCTTTATGATTCAAGTCTGCAACTAGCCTTTTCATTCCATCACCATCTGTTATCTTTTGCTATATTCAAAGTGAAGCAGATGATGACTACCAACACTTGTAGGAGATGAAAATAAATAAAGAAGGAAGAGACCTCAGGAACTTTTAGAATAGTCAACTGAGAAGAATAAGCAACACATGTTGACAGTAACACTAGCATGAAGGGCATTTCTGGGTAAATAAGGCTTGTGTCAGTTAAATAGAATATGACTGAAAATCTTGAATTGAATAATATCTTCATCTCATCACATTTTGAAGTAGAACAGCCTGGATTTCTTTTTCGTTGTTGTTGTTGTTGTATCTAAAGCAATGAATGTTACTGCCCAAGTAGAGACCAGGAGCTCAAGTGATGTTCTACAGAAGAATCAACTGAGGGAATAAATGTCTTCTTTTATGTACCCTCTTATCTTGAAGACAGAGAAATTCCTAATAGGCTTTCCCCACTGACAACAAACAGCAGCCATACTTCAACTGAAAAGTACTTGTTCCCTAAAGGTAGTTATTCAGAGTGATTTAATTCCCTGCAGTAACAAATACTCTTCTTTCAGTGTCTTTGTCTTCAGATATTCAAACAGTACCCTCAGTTGTGGTGTGAACCAAAAGATAGAAGCTTGGTGCCTTGGCTGACCCTTTGAAATCACTTTATCACCATCAAGTAAAGGTTTTCAGAACATTAAAAAGCTATGGGTATTCCAACAAATACTCCATTCAGTCTTGTGAAAAAATATTTTAAGGAAAAAAAAAGACTCTCTTTTCTGAAGTTTTCATATTTAGAAAACAAATTTCCCATTCAAGAAAATTTCTCTTTCGAAATGCATTTCACATTCTTGTTTCTAGTAGAAGCCTTTTAAAATTGAAATAATGTTTCCACTTATTAGCAAAAGCAAGAAAGATCAATACATAAAATAGCTAAATCTGATTAAAAACATGCAAATGCATTGCATGTTGTCTAACAAGGACCTGTAATCTAAGCCCTGGAATAAACTCCATTGAAGATTAGATAACTATTCTAAAGGAAGTAAAATAGTACAACAAATTTATTTTTCATATATATAAATATTAACCTGCAACTTTGTGCTCTGGTATCTATGTCTATATCTGTATCTATATATACATCTACATCTTGGCTACTGAGTTAAAAAGTTTTGCAGCTATCACTTCAAATAAAAACAGGTCAGAAAAGACAGTTTAAAGCAGAGTCACCGGGCATATAGGTCTAAATTTATTTAACAGTTAAATTGTCACATTGTAACTAAGTACACAAATTTAGTAGCCACATGATTAAGAGAGAAAAGAAATGGATGTAAGAAAGTGCTGCTATACTGTGATATGCTCAGATATATAGCTAATGTATTTGACGTTTGTTTTCACTTATTTAATTTTTCTTTGGTGACTGTATGCTACTCTATTGATATTTATTTCAAATATCTACTTTCAAATCTTCATTATATTTCCTCTAAGTGTTTTTACATTGCGCAAAAATAAAATCCTAATAGGGTTATTAATTTAAAGATCAGTAATTGGATTCCACCAGCATGACAACATCTTCAGCATGAATGTGGATATGTTTAGATTGAAAGAAACCATGAAACACACCTGTTCATGTCCATTAGATGCTCTTGCACTTGTATTAAATTGTACAATTTCATTTTGAATGAATATATTGCATTACCAGGCAATACAATTTTTTTGGCATTAGCCATCATTAAGCACTAATATTCAAGTTGGGGCTGACCAACTAATAGGTTAATATAATTTATGCTGCACAGTGCAGAACGCCAGTTAAAAAACAGTACTTCCTTTTCTCTGCAAAAAGGTATGTACTAGGCTCTTCCAAGAAGTCAGCTGGAGTAGTCCTCACAGAACAGCATAATAAACTAGAAGTTTTTGGATGTAATTTTTTTTTCCAATATCACTAGCCATAGAACAAGACAAATGACAATTCTATAAAAAAATTAGAAAACTCACCTTCAATGTATTTTAATTGAATCTCTGTTTAGACAAGATAAAAGGGGACTGTTTATTTTATTATCCTGAAATTATGTGGACATAAATACGTCACAATTCTTGTATCCATGAGACTTCTGCCAGAAGAAGATGGAATTTTTGTTTCCTCTCGTGACAGAGTTCATTTAATCCAAACATATGTTTACTTTGGGGATATATATATATATAAATTCAGGATTTTTTTCAGCATTTTGAAAGGACTAATTATCTAATATTTATCTCAAATATTCATACATGTGAATCTAGGATTTATTTCCGTGATAAAGCATTACTGTTTAAAAAATGAACAGGTTCATCACAGCATCAATCAGGTAATGTTCCTCCTCAGTAAAATCTATGTGGAATTAGGACTACACAATACCTGTGAACTCCATTTACTTATAGTGAAGCAAACGAAGGGCTGTTTTCTAACGCTTATCAAATGCTGGGCATTTCTCACAGGCCACTTAAATTGTTATAAACTATTTGTTTTGCTTGATGGGTTACTCTATAGTCTACTGTGGCAGACTGAAAACACTGTATTTTAAATGTAAAGAACCAAAGAATATTTCAGGATGCTCTGAAGCACCCTGAGTATCTCAGCTTGACCTGCACATGCCTTTAAGCACTGCCTCTGAAGGAGTGCACCCAACAGTAAGCACATCTTCAATTTATTTACTCTTGGCTATAGACTCTGTTGTATAAAACATCGTTTAAAAGGAACCAAAAGAGCAAAAGAAAGCAACATCAAATTAGAAACTTATCTACAGGCGGGAAACCTGTGGCTGAACTAGGAGCTAGGCTATTATTTTAGGGAGCCTTTTTGAGACTCAGTCAACAAAACAATCCATGCCTATGCGATAAGTCTCATGTGATAGATAGGGTAAGGGATGGAGAGCACCTGTAGGCTGCAGACACTTCAGTCTCTCCTGATTGACACTCTCACCTAGTCTTTGAATTGATGTTGAGAACACAGGCTACACAGATCCCTCAGGGATGCAACAAATGAGGACTCTTTCATGGAGGATCAGGTGTCAACAGTGACAATCATTTCAGTGCAATTGCACTAGCTGTGCCATGCTTTTATGGTGAAACAGAATTTTATCATTAACCGTATCAAATACATAGGAAAATCCAGCTGGGTTAATGTTAATGCAATGCAATACAAATGCCCAGCAATGCAAAAGAGACTACATCCAACAATATCAGGTTATTAATCTTGTGTAGGCTTCAGCATTCTCACCCTTTCAAACAGCCATCTCAGTAAGCAAAATTTCAAAGGAAAGCATTGTTCTTGTCTTTAAAAGAAGATACTTTGCTCTTACTGAATAGCAAAATTCAGGGGACTAGGGATAATTCAGAATTTAGTGAACAATTGTAGTAGGTGGTAAGAGATATGTATTTGTTTTCTTATTTCAAGACCAGGTTAACCTGTCTGTTCCTGCCATACAGATTCACAGGACTAAATATTTTGAGTCAATCACATTAAAACATAAAAATGTCATTAATCAACAACTGCATAAATTCCACTGATATTCTGTATCAGAGCATTTGGATGAAAACGATTAATCTACAAGTAAAAACTAGGATTTTGACAGGAAAGCCAATGACTTTCTTGGCTAATAATTGTTTTTGCTTGCAGATACATATAGGAACATCAAAAAATAATGTAGGAAAACAAGTTGCTCATCACACATGATAAAACTGGAGCAGGCTATTTACTATGGGAAACAGAAACAAAAAAAAATCCCCCAAAATCTGCTTGGAAGTACTGTGCTCTAAAAGGCTACCTCTTCCCTTTGAAAAAAAAACAAGGGATGGTCAATTTCCTCCTTTACTGTGTACAGTTAAGTCTACACACTTCTATATACACCCAAATTCTGAGCTGTAGTATATAATACTTAGGCTTAGCATTATATATACTACAGTATAATTTGGTACCTTCTCCCTTAAAGGTATGGATAATAAAATTTTCCCTAATATCATCAAATGTTGATGAATTTTGAACTAACAAATTCATTTTGAAAGATGGTTGTACTTTGAATAACATATAATCTTACCTGTGTATGTTATCTTGACCAGAAGGGACTACACCTAGGTTTGCTGCTTTCACTACTCTCTCAATAATTACAGGACTAGTAGAGTTCTGTGAAGCAACAGCTATTGTAGCAGATGTCTCATTCATTCCTGTCAGCATTCCTGAAACATTAAGTATTTAATTATGAATACACAAAGATTTGCTTGCTTATTAAGTATTAAGCCAAAATAGTAGACATCTAAACAACAACAACAACAACAAAAAAAAAAGCATTAGAAGTTAGATAATTTATTGAGAAAACAATTTTATAAGAATTCAGATAATTACCTTAGTTTAATGTCTTACTTGCAATGACCTATTATCAAAAACAAATTAGTAATAGCTGAACAATGACATGTGTGATACAAATGCAACTGTGAAACCAAGGTAGTTCTTTTCTCATAAAAAGCTTAATTTAAAAGAAAAGTGAAAATTCAGAAATTAAATATTAAGTAAGATTGATCTGGAAAGGTCTAGCTTAAGAAAGAATATATACAAAAATCCTTTATAATCCTTCAATCATATTTAATTATAATTCCATATCCAACTGCTAAAAATGATCTTTAAATTCAGACAGTAGTAACTGGTTCAATTTAGTTGTTTAAGAGAAAGGACATTAGAAACTGGTAAATTCAGTTAGTGTCCAGCTCTCTAAAATATCTACATAAACGATTTGAATAAAATTATTTGAATATCACTACAAAATGGAAGAGAAATGTAAAGATCATATCCAAACATATGACAAAGAAAAAGTGAAGGAGGATATGCCATTCAAGGACATTTTGACAAAACTCACACTTTTCTATCAATATCCATTGTTTAGAAGAATGATTTGTTGGATACTCATGTTGATTAACACAACAGTAACTACAACTCAACCCTGTGTGTGCCTTTTTACAGGATACTCAGAAGCTGAAAATGCAGACAAACAAAGGAGCACAGTACTTCAGGCAGAAATATGAAGCATCTGAAGCAACACTAACAATGAAAACAACAGAAAAGTCTCAAAAGGCCAGTGTTTTAGGGCTGCACATACAGTTCTAACCCAGAGGAAATAGTCATACCAAGATCCTTAATAAGAGAAATTAAAATAATAAATCCAGCATTTTAATGTCCCGGAATGTGCTGCTGTCACAGAATAAGAAATATGAAAGTAAAAATGGAACAGCTGATAAGTAAATAATAGGATATTTTTGAAGAGAACAAAAATCAGCATACAACATTTATAACAATCAGATTTATCTTGGGAGTAGAACATTCTGTTTCAAATTGTTTAACTATTAGGCAAAAGCTTTACAAACTACATACACGGACTAAAACTGCTTTTAAGCAGAGCACGGGGACTGACATAACACTGCTGAGAGATGTGTGTACTTATTTAGGATTTAAACCTTCTCCATTAAGCTCTATTGAAGAGCAAATGCTGAATAAATGAATGCAACTATGTTTATGTTAAAAGCCTGTTTCCCGCAGCATGTAATTAAAGGAAATGTTGTACAAAGCCAGTACTTTTGTCAAGCTCCTGTAAATGGAAAGATGGATAGCACTCAGAGAAGTGAATGCATTGCTTCATATTTAACCTTAACACTCTTGTCATTAATGGTTTGTCTAACTTGTTCTATAAAAGACAAGGTACTGCTCCATTGAAGTAAAATTAAAAAAATCAACTAAACCATGCTTTTCAGAACAGAAGATTCATTATCGTCGACTAATGTATTGGCATAAAGCAAAGTAACATCCTATCAAGTAAGGCACACATTCAATCTGCTTTTTCACCCCCCTTTATTTTTAACTCATGCTGTTTTATTGTTATAGGCAATTTGTACCACTCAGCATGACAGTGTAAACTGAATCAAGATTAATTTACATGCAAAAGAACACTTAGGAGAGCAGCGTGGTAAGCAAATGTATTGTCTCGATTGCTGAGGTGGAAAAGAACCTGGAAATAAAAAAGGGTACTCTAATTAAGGAGCATCAAATATGATTGCTTGGGGTAGTCAATGGCCAGAAAATAGTAAATGTCCAACCATTTAAAGAATTAGCATCTTGCTTGTTAGAAAAACAAATTTTATATATATAATTTTAATAAAATTAGGTTAACTATCTGTTTACTTAACCAAGATTGGGTTTTTGTTGTCAGTTTGTTTTTTTAAAATGTGATTCAGGTATACACTTCTACAAAAAAGTTGACAAAATTATTTCTCTTGAGAGAAAAAACAACCCTAAAGCAGTTTTAATTGCCTATTTTAAAAACACCATCATAAAAATTCTGATTAATACCCAGCTATAACAACCAGATGACACATTTAATATTGCTTGAAACACAAGAATCTAAGAAAACTCTAGCCTGAGCACAAAGCAGCAATTAGTCTGGGTTAGCCACCTAACACAATGAAATAACTGTACATATTTTAAATAATAAAAGAAAATTAAATTGGGAAAATTACAGTGATGGGTAACAAGGTATGCTAGCTAGCAGACTAGTCCTGTTCTGAACTGAAGGAAGGAGAGTTTTGCCACTGATTTTTAAAAATAACAGAGAACTTGAAATCTGGATACAGAGTTCCCAATAGTAAATGTTCCCCTTATGTAGAATTTGTGCTGTAGCAACTCGACTTTTCATGGGGATATGATGCAAAACAGGGAATAAAATTCTGAGGTCTGAGGGATCAGAAAAAATATTTGAGCAAAAAGGTAGAGAGTGTTTGACAATATCATTTTAATCCACTCATTCCAAATTGCCAATCACAACAACCACTAACTCAGCTGCTTCTCCAGGGAACAACTTCACCAGAGGATTCCCGAGCTCAGGAGGGAAGGGAAGGGAAGGGGAGATGGTGCAGCAAAGCTGAGCATATCATGCACAGCATGGGGACAAAAACAGCTTTTGAGGTTCTGCCACTACTACCACAGATAACCTTCACAGCCATGAATATTCAATAACCTGTCTGCTCCTCTCTCTTTATGCCATCAGGAAGAAAATGGACATATACAAATGTAACAGACAATGCAAAACAGCAGAGTGTAATTGAGTAAAGATGTGTAGCAATGAATTGTCTTCTACATAGCAGTATACCAGCTATTTTCTCTTTAGCATTCTTATTAGGTTACACATGCAATTTAGATGTAAAAATCCTTAAAATCCATACATATTTTCATTCTCTCCCAGTGTTACCTTGCATTTATAATATTCTCATTCTTTCACTATTTTTTACCTATCTGTTTTGGTCATAAATAAAACCAGGCATCTCCAGATACAAGATTTGAAACATGTTCAAAACCAACCCCCCCCTCAAAAAAAAGGAAAAGAAAAAGCATGACAAGTGAAAAATAAGTTATATAAATCAGATTCATTTGGAGAATAGAGGCAAATTGAAGTTAAACACAAAATAGAATAATATATACCAACTTCTAAATTGCCCTGCATTTATTATTGTAATTTAGATTTTTCATTTAGCAAGAACATAAAGTAATTCTTCCCACATGCTACTTGTTCCTAGATCCTTGTAATAAATACAAATGCAAAATGTAAAATTGAGACCTCTGTTACCAAGAATATTCTGATACAGCTGATATCCATAAGAAAAAAGATGCAATAGGAAAGGTTTTAAAAACAGTAGTAAATTTGCCAGCCTGCAAAGTCCTGCATCAAAGAATGAATTCAGGAAGACAGAGCAAGCGATACAGAAATGCCAAGAGACCTTCATGGATTTACAAATACTTCATATAAACAAATTTTCAAATAGCTTTATTCAGAGTAGCCTTTCTGCTCTATTAAACATAGCAAACAGCTGCCAGATTTATTCAGACAAATAATCAACAACCATAGAAGTAAAATGGCAGAAGAAAAAGGAATTTTGGCAACAACTCCACAGAGGACCACAGCTATTCTCCAAGTACACTTCTTCTATGTGCTCATGGTTCTGTATGGCCAGTCAGGAGGAAAAAAAGCCCTCAGTCACAGTAAAGCATACAAAAACTCTATCAGAATATCACAAAGCAAGCAAACATAAAAACAGGGAGGGAAGAAGCACAGTAACCTGCCTCCTTTCCACTACAACCTCGGCTGCAATTTTAAGAAGGGAACAGTTTAAAATAAATGTAGCACAGCCTCGTTCAATCACTCACCTTGGTTTGCTGAGCAGGTATAAAGCAGAGAGGCAGACTTTAGCCAGCAAAGGGTAAGAACAGCAAGTAAGTATCAATTGGTTATGAAAAAAAAGCACAATCCTAACTTTCCACTGCAGCCATAAGCTTAACTGCAAATGATCTAGACAGTATTTAAACTACTTTCTTAATAATTCAAAAACACAAAAGCAAGAAATGCTCAAAAGCAATAACTAATAATACATAATGTTACTCATTGGTGTTCTTGACTGCTTGATGGATACACTGAGTTTCTGAGCCTTACACAGCAATGAGACAGGATCCCATGGGCATATTCTCATCTCAGTCTGAAGAGACATACACATGTAAATCCCGATACATTGCGACAGATGAGTAAACACTACTACATTTGAGTGCATCCAAAATGTAACCACTTATATTTTAGAATATCCAAGAATCATATCTGCATTAAAGGCAGCAGTATTGACTATTCCATTTGACATATGGTCACACCTAAGCACAATTTTCTCTAATTATTTTGAATAAAATATTCAAGTCACTAAAAGCTCTTGTGGGGGTTTGTGTCTGGACTAGTATCAGAGACTTACATTCTTTGAAAACACAGTATTAGTATAATGCAGAAGTGAAAAAAAAAAGAAGTCACCATTCTAAAACAGCATTCCAAGAAGAGCATTTTTTATATATGAAGTGTTTGAAAGTGAAAAGATTAAAATAATCTTTAAAGTAGCTGAAGAACAGGTACATTAATAGTATTGAAAATTAGTATTGGAATAAAGAACAGTAAAAACTGATGCAATACCATTGAATAAATGGTTTATTTCCTTGAGCTGGCATCCCAAGTTTCTGTTTTGGCTAGTAAGAAAAGCATTCACACTTCATGATGGGAAGCCAAAACTCCTTGAGCTGAAAGACTGTTTTAGGGTAAAGGGTGGGCTTTGACCCTTTAAAGACTGCATCATATCACGGCACATCCTTCTTAAAGTATTTTTAAACTACTTATTATTGTCAGAGTGAATACTAACAGTGGCTAACTCAATCATCTACAACTGGAAGCACTTTCTGTGGGCTTGGAAATTGAGAGGCATGCAGCCCACTTCCCATTCAAGTACATTTACTGGAACTACTGAAGTATTTCTCACCTTGCTCCTTCTTAAAATCTTTCTCTGACATAGTTACAGGCAAGAGCAGTTCTCCAACAGGGGGTTGAATGTTAACACTGAAATGATCATCCTTTGTGCTAGAAAAGAGAAATTACAGAGAATCAACCAAGTGCTTCAACATAGATTAATATACATATATCAGTTCCAAATTTCCTGTGAAATCATTAAAAAGTGTAAGAACTACCTGTATGACTTCCACCTTATTAATTTGAAAGCTAACTTCTTACATTAGTAAAGCTCATCCGTTTTCTCCAGTACAAATGTGGTAAGCATGGTCTTGTACTTCTGAAAATGTAACTATTACTCATCTCAATTTGTTTATTTGTGATCTACAAAGCATCACATTCAATCTAAATGCTTGCAAAGGACAAATCATTGTGCATTTCACAAATCCTTTGAGAGAACTGTTGCATGTCCTGTCATCAGCTACAGCTGTCCCAGAAATAGGGCTAAACACAGAAAAGATACAATTTCAAACAAGAGGATGGTACTGTCTGAAAAAAAAAACACAAACAAGCCAAACAATAAATACAGTAGTAAAGAAGGAATATTTGGTAACTTAAATTTTATAGTATGTGATATATTTAAACAAAACTACACAGGATACTGGTTAATGTAAAAGCACACTGGAAAGCTGCAGAACTTGAGGCTGTTTTCTTAATGGCAGAGTTAAAAAATACTATCACTAGAAACACAATACTATGAAATGTTACACATTTCTCCTTAAGAAATAAATACCATACAGTGAACTTCCTCTCCCTATCCATTCAATTCTCTAAGTTTCCAACTATTTTGTCTGAGACTTCTTCAAGGCCACAAAAACTCAAGATACATTCACTCTGCTATGGTTCATTGACTAACTGTACCATAAGGAATTTGCCTAGCAATTCAGGATCAGTATATCCAGTCGGAATCTTGGTTAATGCTTTAAGGCCTGAGAAATTTTCATAAAAGAACACTTCCTTTTTTTTTTTTTTTTTTTTTTTTTTTTCCTGGTGTACCAAATAGCCAATATATATTGATTGGTGATATGCCTCAGATATCTTACTTAAATATAATGATACAATCATTAGAATGGAAAATACATTTCATCCATTAACATCCATGTTATTTAAATTACCCTTAAACATGTGCTACTGAAGTTTTATAGCTCTGCAACTTCAAAGCTCTGAAACAAGACAGACTGATGGAAAGCAAACAGCACTGTAGATCCATAGTATAGAAAACATATGTATCTCCCTCCTAAAGATGCAAGATAAGCCACCTGGAAACAGAAAAGCATTTTATAGTCCTTCTACTCAAAATTCTAATACTTACCATAATTGCCCATTTTCAAAAGGAAATGCTTAGCAACTAATACATTCTTATTTCCTAGCTTCTGATGTGTTATAATTACACTTATGACTGCAGTCTCAAGTATGGGCTGTTTGAATAAAACTGGACATTTATGATAGCTTTTTTGAGAATCGCTGTTTAGTAAACATACAGGGGAACAATCCTTCCAAACTTCCTAATACTTCCTTTATAAAAAATCATTAATCAGTGATTTTAAAAGCTAACAAATTCAAACTTTTTGTTTCCCCTGTACTACCTTTTTCCCCCGTACTACTTTAAATGCCATCCATCTCTAAAGTCGTTATTATAATAAAAGAGCAGAGATTGTTTGATTGTCTAGCCTGATTAAGTGCACAGTAAAATAAGCAAGAAGTATTTTTTCTTTAATTTTTCCTTTGAAAAGTGATTAAGAACTCAATCAGCTTAAGAGCTGATAGAAAGATCTTTAATCAACTGCCTCATTAATTTTTTGCTGTTCCTACCTACTACTTGGCCTATAAGACTAACACTTTCAACAATACCTAGAACAATTGACACTGCTCAACTGATTGTTCAGCTAATGTTATGTTTCATATTTAAACAAGGTGTACTCTATGTAACTCAGCTTGAAACAGATAAACCATTCAGTGTACAATGATTTACATCCTACATTGACTGGAGAGATGCCATTTGTACATAAACTTGACTTACAACATCAATTATTAGATTGCTATAATGCTTATAACAATGTTTCCAGAATAAGAAGGAATAAAATCATGAGTGCAGCTTGTTTTTTTATGTCTGTAACTGCCCAAGAGGACCACTTGACACCTCTGCTGTTAACAAACATTCCACTTCCATTTTCTCTAGTGAATAAATAGCTAATATATATTCTTTGATAAAACTTGAACTCTTCATAGCCTATAAGCAGAATTTCTGATTGCTAGTTGTTCTTCAAAACCACTTTGTTCTTAATTTCACTTTACTCAGCATCTGGGTTATTTGCATTACTTTAATTCCAGTGTGCTTCAGTAAATTTCTTTCTCAGCTACAGCAAATCATCCTTCCTTATGGATTCTCTTTATCAGACACTTCACAGATTAAACATACAGCTTTTGCTTATTGATCTCCATCTCTTTTATTACATCTTTCTATTAGGGAGCTCATAATATCTAATTTAACAAAAGTTACTTCATAATTCCATAGAAGCACAACACGACTCAGAAGGGGCATAAGAAGTCACCTGGTTCCACCTCCTGCTTAAGTGGGGGTCACCTCAGCTCACTTTGCTCATGGCTCTGTCCATTTGAGCTCTGAGTATCTCCAAAGATGGAGATTTCATCAGATATCTAATGGAGAAGTTTGAGAATAAAATTGAGGCTTGGAATACAACTATTTAATTCCCCTGAATATGTAATGAACTAAATTTCAATGTATTTAACTTATTCATTTGTATTTTTCAAGACTATATTTAACATAAATTATGCTTAAGCAAAAAATTACATTAACTTTTAAAAATCTGCTGGACAACAGTTCAAGCTGCACTAAAGCATCTCTCAGGTGGTGCTGCTTTCAATTCCCTGGAAGATCAAGGTGAAGAAGAAGCTTACTGGAAAAAATACCCAAAGCTTCTCAGGCCAACAGAACATGGGTTTTTATCTCGAAAAATTAAAGACTGCATTTTCTGGTATTGGCAAGTGCAGGTGGAAAGTTAGAGCCTTAGAGGAACACGAATATTTAATGACAAGTTCTTAGAGGGAAGCTCTAAAATGACCAAACAGCTGGGGATGTCTGACAACAATACCTTGCCAACAGTAGCTTGCAAAATCTATTGTGTATTTAATTGTGAACTTATGGGCAAATAATATTAGGCATCTTTATTCTTACTCCTTAAAAACTGCTGAATTGTACATATTAAATTTTTAAAAGACTTACATCAATTTCATATTTCAAGTATCATATGAATTTATCTTCTGATGCATACATTGAGATGAACAAATGAGAGACAATAATGCTCCCACAGGAATAAAGGGAGACTTACTAGCTCCAGATAAATGACACTGCAAAACTAACATTCTACCCTTCGGAAGATGCACAGTTTAAAGGTTTCTGTCTGCAGATGGAGTGGGAGCAGCTAGCACCTGTCACTTGAAACCCTTGGCTACTCCTTCTCTCTTCTCTCAGTTTGGTTGTTTTTGGTTTTGTTTTTTTGTTTTTTTTTAAAGAATTGGCTCTGAAGGCTTCCTGGTAAAGAAGTTCTCTACCATAACAAAGGACTTGAGGACAGCAAAGACAATTTAAAACTAAAGTAAAAAATACTAACACTTACGAATGAGTACTTTAAAAATTCCACAATAACAGTGGTTAAAGTCTAAACTTCCAAGGCTTTTAATAAATTAGTTTCCTAATCGGACAGGGAATATTCTTCTTGCTCTTTATATAGTCCTTTTTTGTTTCCCCCCCAGCAGCAGCCTTGTCCCAGAACATTATCTATCCCAAACCAGCTTACAATTTTTGTCTTGTATTCACAAAAATCTCCACAAATGTTAAAAAAAAGAACATAAGAGGAAGAGAAGCACTGAGAGGGAATTCAGTCCCTGCGAAACAAAACATAGAATGGAGAAGTATAAGAGACTTGATTCCTAGTCTGACTGAAGAAAGGACTGCATCCTGCTTTTATGAGACAAAAAGGCCAAAGCAATAGAACGAATGAAAGCAGTTGTTCATGTCCAGCCTTGTTTTTTCCAGGTCAGTTATTTATCTGGGCATAATTGTGCTCTGGAATAGGGCCAACTGACTACTTTAGAGTAATGAAATAAAGAGAAGAGTACCAGATTGCTTGTCTTACATCTATAAGCAACTTGGTGATCTGCTGACAAAGCACTAGGGAAGGAAACAGCAAGAAGTAAGTGAAAATGCAAGTGACAGTGATGTGAAGACAATCCTGCACCTCTAACATTAGCTTTTAATATATTCTATAACATATTCCAGTACATGATTTTAATCAGATGCTTTTGTGCAAGCATCTACACCTGAATGCATGCTTGCACTCAACAGAAATACTGACTGCTACCCAACCAACCCTCTTCATTTACTCTGCCTTGCAGGTAGAAGTTCTGCTTGGGAAGATTTCTACATCAACACAGAGTGAAGTAAGTGAATTTCATGCTGTAAAAAAAATCTCTTCCTTTGAAAATAAAATTCAGAGCAAAAGCTTCTATAATAAGACAGAAGCTGCAAAGAACAGAATGAACAAAATTTTTAGTTCTCATTTACAGAATTTACTTCATTTAAGAAACTGCTAGACCAAACACTTCTGGAGTAATCAGTAAAATATTTTTGTTATACAGTATAGGACAGATGAAATGAACAGGCACCTTCCTTTTCTATCAGCATAACAACAAGTAGAAGAGCATATATTCTCCTCATCAGAAGGAGAAGGTCCTTCTGATGACACTGGGACATTAAGAAATGTAAATATGTGGTAACCAGTTAAAAACCTCTGTCATGTTACACTATTTTCCAATTACCTAATTATTTTGAGAAAGAATATAAAGCACAGAAGCTGTTGCTTTCATTCAATTTCTCTTTCTTCTTGGGAGCTCTGGCTGTGTTCTTTGCACTTAAACCTTGAGAAAACCAGTGCGAGAGATGCAAAACCAAGGAGAGAGATGCGTGGCACGGACATCTCCCCTACAACAAACAGTTTCAAAGAAACCTGAACAACTCCCTCCATACTTTTTAAAAGAACAGAAGAAAGAAGTGAACAGCTTCTCCATAAATTTATTTTATCTTTAAAGCTGTGGTCCTTTCATGGTTTTGGCAACAACTAAGATAATTTGGAAAGAGAGGATGAAAAGAATAAGAAAAAAAGGAGAAGACAAGCTTTCTTCTCCAGCTTTCAATGTTGTAGAAAGGACATCTCCCCTTCTCCTTTAGTCATTCATCATACCTACAAGAAATTGGAGATTTGCCCACTGAGTTATATAAACACAGACACGAATTCATAACACTAAATACATATACAAAAAATAGAGTAAAAGCATGCATATGCTGTAACCCTCCATCTCTATAACCTTCCTTGTCTTTCATCTCTAGAGATCCAAAGATTTTCATTCCAAAATTCCAACATGACAAAACTCCCAAACCTTCAGATATCTTAAAAAAACTAGTAAGCTGAGAGAAAGACTTGAGACTATCTGAAAAGTAGAGACATGCAAGACAATAAAGATAACACAAGTGATAGGACTTTTGAAATGATGAACACTAGGAGCTCAAGGATTCAAGAAAAGAAAACACGGATGTGGAAATCTTTTAGATCTGACATGGGGAGAAAAAAAAAAAAGTTATTCCACAGCCAGAGGAGTATTGCAGATAGTCTGTTATATCAAGGATCCATTCCAATCTTTTCTCTGCTCAACTAATGCCTACCTTTTTAGCTAAGGCTCAGGTCTCATTCAGATATACGAAAATTTAACTATAATTCAACAAGCTAGCAACCCACCTTGCATGTGAGTTATCCAATAACAATTTGCTTTCAGCTTCTAAGCTGTGAATACCCTGCTTGCAAAACGAGAACAAAGTAACACAAAACCAAAGAGTAACATTCAAAAAATCTTTTAAAAGGCCCAGTTGCTCCATTTATTCCTCTTTAACTTTCTGCTTAAGAGGCATTATCATGCAGAACACCAGTGTGGTTGAAATAGCTGCTTCTGCAAGGAGGTGGCACAAGTAAAATAACAATGAAGAGATGTTCTCCTTAGAAGTACATGCTGTGAACATCCTAATACACATTCTAAATAAATGCATTAGGCACAGTTTTCAAGTTAAGGCGTTTCATGCCCCTTTAATTAGATGTGTGATCTTGGTAAGGTTTGCTTACCAAAAATAGTATTTGAGAGGAAGGTCTTTCAAAGCTCACTCCTTCAAACCTCTACATTGCAGTTTCTCCTTCATTGTCCTTGACTTGTACAACAAATTCAGAAAAAGATCTAAATATTCTATGACTCGTGTTAGTTTTTTCCCTTTATACAGTTTGTATTTATCGAACCACCAGTACAACAGCACATCCCTAAGCAGAAGGGTAGTGTTTGCTATGCAAAACACACAGCCCATGATTGGCATCTAAGACCAATTGATCTACCCATTACCACTATGTCCCTACCCCCACAAGCTTTACTACAAAGCTATTGATTTAAACACTGCCGATCGGTTTCCATTTTCTGATTTTGGGCAGGCCAATTAAGAAAGTGAGTAATTGTGATTACACTGCTTCAGGATCAATTACATTTGATGCAAGATAAAGTGCTCCTCTTAGAACAATGTAAAGAAAATTCTTATGATCAGGAACACTTTACTGCTGAACATGCTTCTGGCAAAAAATACAAAATAACTGACAAGATCTTTCATAGAGATATGTTAATAGAAAATACAAGAGTATAAACATCTTTGTGTGCACATTATTTCAACTATGTTTGGACAAACTTCTAGAAGTCATTCCTTCTTTTGGATTAAAGCTTTTTAAAAGTTACAGAGTCTGTAGCTGAGTTCTTTGAAACATTGCTCCCAAAACATTACACTGCACAATTTCTTCAGAGACACTTAAGATCAGTAGGATTTTGAACAAAACATGTTTTCAGTGTAAAATAGCAGATTTAATTCAGGTAACATTCTACCTACTTTTATACTATTTTCAAGGAATTAATGGCAAAGAAACAAGGCCCTATCAATTAGCAAAGGAACAAAGTAAGCAATTCCTATTCTTAATTTAATTTTAAACTTAGCTTGAGCGCTTTGTCATTGGACTCACATTGTCTAAATCATTAAAATGAATACACCACTGAGGTCTGAGGCAAATCTATTTACAGTGATGTTACTCATAGTCTGGTTGGTGTTCAGGAATATTGATCTGTCTTGTTTGTCTAATAGGAAAATAATAAACAATTACTAGGCAATGTTGGAGAAAGTAATCAGTTTTTATATATCACTAATACAGCAGACCTCCCAAAACATAAAGGTGATGATCTGCATAAAATCAATGTGTTATGCTACATTGCTTATCCTCATCACTGCTAAGATTCTTAGCAATAAATGGTTTAAGTTAAAAATCAAATCATTGGTAGACTGAAAATATGTACTTGAAAGAAAAATATCCCCTTTATTCAAAAAAAGAATGTTTCTGCTTGATAAACTGAGCAGATACTATTTCATAAAACTCAAAATATATTTAGATTAAGAGAGTCTGAGTCTATAATTTTGAAGCAATTTTGAAATTGTACTGCCTACAAGGGAACCTCCTTCCCAAACAAACATCAGGCAACAGTTCAAAGCTGTTTCCAAATTCCAGCAAACAGCATAGAAACCAGACACAGCAACATGATGTGCTTGATCTGCACACTGCAGACATTTTGCTGGGAGTACAAATACGTGTAAACTGACTATGCAGGAGCATCCACTGTACAGGGAAAAGTTGGAGAAATGGAAAGAAAAAAAATCCGATAGTAAACCCTCCTTGCCCCTAGAACAAGAAATGTTATTTTAGCAGTGGTACTTTAGGAGTCACTTGGGTACATCTCTGTTATTAGGATTTTCATGCTATCTTCAATAACCTGCCAGTTGAACCAACTGTACTTAGTACCAGTACACTAAAATTGCTACAGAAATTTTCTAAAGGAAGAAGTATAGAACTTTAACAATGGGCTTCCCTTAAGCTGAAATGCAGCAATGTGAATGAATATTCAACATCCCTCTTTTTGTGCTAAATATTGAAAGCTGTGCTTCTTGCAACAAAATACATAAAAAATTCATTACTTCAAAATATGTGAAAAATGGATAAAATTGTGCAGACCTGTACAGTGCTTTTGCATAGTTTAAAAGACTATATAAACCTGAAAAGCTCCTAAAAGAAGATGTTGAGTTTTCTCCCATCCATTCCGTCCCAGTGTTGGGACATTGCTACTGTAAATTACATGGGTTCTACATGCTAATTTGTACCAGGATTCTCACTGGGTGAATGAGTTTCCTGCTAGCCTTGGATGCAGAAAGAGGACCTTGCATGCACCAATAACTAACACAAAAAACGTAAATCAGGCATATTAGACAAGATTTAGTTGGCCAGTCAGTTACTTGGTCTCATTCTCACTATTGGTTTAAAAGAATCTGCAGCATGAGGAATAAACTTGTTTGGCGGGAAAATTTTGGGGTTGTTCTCAGGTAGTCATGTTAAAAGGACCATGAGCAGCCATAATAAAGACTCAGGGTAGTAAAACTGCTCACACTATGTGCCATTTTCAGCTTGCTGTTTCTTACAAGGAAGAACACACACAAAACACTACAGGAGAATAATCAGGCATGGCTGCCCCTTTCAACATGGTGTCAATAAGAAGAATCCCAAGAAGAGTAGAAGAGAAAAGTAAAGCTTCTAAAAGTAAAACTGAACACTAATAATGTGCTACTTCTCTTAAAACACCTTGGATATATATCACGTTGTATTTTTTGTTTAATTCTTTGAGTATTTAACAAAACAGCGATTCTAATTTCACCAAGTAGACTTCCAATGGACACTATTTCTATCTTCCAGGATCAAAAAAATTACTGTACCCCTCCCAAGAGCTTACCATAACTGGAAACTGGCTGTCTGGGTAGAATCACAGAAGTCAATACCCATTGTAGCTGTAATGGATCCTCCAGGCTCAAGGTACTCTGCATGAAGAGATTTTTAACAGGTAAAGTACCCACGCAAGGCAAGAGAAAATTCAGATGCAACCTCCCCAAACTTCACATAATGAAAACCCCCAAAAAGCTGTGTAAGAAAAAATTCAACAGTTGTAGTTTTATTACAAGTAGGTATCGCCCAAATGTCACACTTGCATGTTTAAGCATCCTGGATTCCCCCTCTCATGCACATGACATGTTGCCATTTTAGTCTTAGAGCCCCATCAACAAAACAAGGCCTTGTATTAGAAAAGCAAGGAAAGGAAAATTATTTACAGGGAAAAAAAAAAAGGGAAGTGACATTCTTTTAATTGTGCACAGATCCAGCACAGAGATTTTAATTTCAATAACACTGGTTTGCAGATTTGGCTAGTAAATAGCAAAACACAACAAATAAAATCTAAATTTGCACACACTATAATGGAAAATCAGCTGAACCTAAACTATTTCATAATTACGGTGGTTTACTTGTGTCTCAATATTCCACTTGCATTAGTTGGAAGGGAGAAGAAAGATTATGAACACTAAATGGAAGATCACTTTGTGCTATACAAGCAGTGCAGACTGAGACACTCTTGGCAGTGAAGATATCAAGAGATACACTCATTTTTAGATTCTTGGCTAAATCACTATGCCATTTCCCTAATATTGTAGAGATAAAGGCTTTTCCTTGTAAGCTCTTTCTCTACATAAGTAAAAACAAGCATTAAGGCAGACTTTGTCTTCTCAAGATTACAAGGAGCTGAAGGCACACTTAAAAGAGAGGAATTCAAATAGAAAGTATTAGGCAGGCAGAAGAATGTCTGATTTTCAGATTGTTCATAATGTACCTGATACTTTTCAGGAACTAAAAGTAGAAAGCTGCTCCATGTCAAAATGCAACAAAATTTAACTATTTCAATGTTAAGTTTGTAAAAATACAGAAAGCATGGAGTTAATGCTGATGGTGAAGTCTAAACTGACACTAGGAAGTGTAGAAAACAAAAGTATTCCAAAGAATCTGCTTAAAGCATTGAAAAATTACAAGCTCCAGCTCAAATTCAGAATCAACTTAAGCAAAGTCTTTTAGTTTAATGTTTTCAAAGGAGTTTCAAACACACTTAGGAACAAGAAAATGTTGTGCACAGGGACTTAGGAGAAATAATTTGAGCCATTTCTACTGGAAGAGTCAGGACAATTGCCAACAGCAATTTCAGTGACTGAGGCAAAACTAGACTTGTACTCCACCAGGAATACCTGCCTACACTGACTCTTCTGTTGGGTCTGCTGGGTAAATTACAGGATGTGCTTTCCAAATGCTGGAAACACAACATGTAGTAAGAACAGGGTGTATAAGCTTAGTTCTACATAAAATGACAAAGAAAACAGAAAATCTGCATTCAAGCAAGAAAAATAACATTTTTGGAAGAACTATGGATGATGGGTAGCTCTTTTTCTGCAGAAGAAACCAACAGCTTTGCAGGACAGATGCCACAATGTCATTCTTGGGCAAATAAATACTTTTAAAGGGCAGGATTGTTTTATGGAGCTCAAGGAACCTGAAGTGGATAATTTATTAATTCCACCTTTTCCCCCATGTTTTTATGTGAGACAAGTGAATGCTACTGTTAATTTACTGTTATTGTGGGTATAGTATCTCCTGATCTGATTTATTGTACCACTAGATTTCTACTTGTAAGCCTTTGTACTTTATTTCCTCAAATGTTTACAGGTAGGGATATAAAATAAAGTTTATGGGCAAAACTAACTTGACACCTCAATTCTAATTGACTTATTTTGAGGAATAAGCAGCAAAATGTTCACTTAAAAATAAAAAGCTAATAGAGTTCTAAAAGTAACTGCCTTGATCAAGTGTGTATCATTACCAAGATGTAAACAGTTATTATTATTAATTTTAACTCTGAAATAAACTATACCAGTGGACAATTGCTTTCGTAGCTATTTGGTGTAAACCTGCATAAACTTCTCTATGTAAAAATAAAAAGTATTTCAATAGTTTAGAGCCATTCAATACAAACATTTAACTACTTAAAACAAAGAATACTCTTTAGTTCACTACTGTGCTTTAAGAACACGTTCCTGTGTTCTTCTATCATGATACATATTCATGTAATAATGTAGCTCACTGAAGGAGAAGAATTTATACTATGAAACAGAGACACTTCTATTCCTTCTGACCATACCACAATGTCCTAAAATAAAGAACTGCTGAGATAAGAAAGCAGGTTGTGTACATAGGTATTACTCTTGAAAAAAAAACTTGCTGTGTGATATGTGTCCTTTCTCAAGTTTTATACTCTTTTCCACAGACAGAAATTTAGCAAAAAACCATCCTGATTAGAAAGTAGCAAGTAAAACAATTTAGGTCAGGTCTGACTACACATTGCTTTTTATCTAGTCTAAGCAGGCACACTTTGTGGAACTATGGTATACACAAGCTAAACTAAAACATACACTTCCACTCTACTGCCATAAGCCCACAAGGAAAAAATGGCAATGTTCTGAACCACCAATATAAATAATACATTTACAGATTCATTCAAAGCTTCATAAGAAAATAATTGTAAATATAAAAATCAAAACTTCATTTTTAACAGAAGCCCACAATAGCCAGTCTAAATTAAGACAGTAAGAGAATTGAACTTTGTAGGGATAAAGAAAGATTTTGTCCTAACAAGTGGATAGTTGATGGGTGTGTGTATGTATGTGTTCCTACCCCCCTCCCTGCCACACACACATATATGAGTATACAAGTAACTATGCAAAATCACTTTCCTGTATTTGAAATTTTGCTGAAGATTAAGAGTCTGGGTTTTTTTAACATAGGATATGGTTACCTATTGGATTAAACTCATGCATCCTCATGCCTGGAGGTAATTTCTTCTCCCCAATGTGAATATTCTCTATCTTCTGATCAGTTGTGTTTGTTACTGTCACTTGCACAGCTACCATACGATCACCAAAAATGCTTGGCTGTCTTGAGAAGTGATAATGAGCTGCTAATCCTTTCCCACTCATTCGATGAAGCAGTTCATGTGTTTTTGTTGGCACAGAGACTTGCATAGGGACCTGTTAAGTATAACACAATGGTTGGCAAATGCTGTAAGTCAAGAACAGTAAAAATGACAATTGAATATTGCATTTTTCACTCAGTTAGAGCACATGCTTTTGCAAATGGAGTTGGAATTTCAGTGAACCAGAAACATATAAGGACATATTGAAATGCATAAGCAAATTGCAGTAATAGATACCAGATAACAGAGCCTAAAAATATTTCTGGTGCTGAAAATACCTTTGCTGTATCCATCTCACTTTCCACTAAAAACCTGTTTTCAATTTTTTAGCTTTCAATTAACTATTAAATTCTCACAGAGTTAAAAGAGTTTAAAAGAGTTACAGTTACATAGTTTTTTTTTTTTCCAACAAGAAACATTCTACGCAGAATTCAAGGGTATTCCCAAGCACATTGTGTAAAGTGAAAGTTTAATGAGACATTGTCTTGTTTCTCTTGTTAAAACCACAAAAAATGTTGTCTAACAACTACACTGGTGAAATAGTAGAAACATAGTTATATACAGCAGAAGATGCTGACACTTATTAAATAGTTTTGCTGCTAGAAACAATAGGAAAAATCCCAAGGAGGTTTCAGTCCATTTTATCCTTCAGAAATAGCATGAAAAAAAGACATTTAGTGTGCAAACAAATTCCCAGACACTACAGATAAGGAAATCACAAGCTCAAAAGTACAAAAGGAAGGTGCATACAGAAACATGCAGACCAGGGAATTTGAATTCTTCACACAAGTTTTAAGGAAAGATAAGGGTTACTTCAAGTTACATCTATAAAATAATGACCTGTGACATCACATGGCCACACAGCTAACACAAAACGAACGGAAAAGGTACAATTTGTATGGATCTTCACAGTTACTGAAAATTCAAAACACCTTTGAACAAAAGTCCTAAACTTTCATGGATTAATATTCTGCTTAGATTTCGAGAACTAACTGACAAGGTCAAACTCTCAAAAAAACCCCTCAGTTGTCAAGAAATAATAAAGCAAATACTTTGAATAATGAATATCTCAGAGGTACACAGAAAGAGACAGTAACAGTTAGAGGTTATTAGCAGTCAAATTAGCATGTTATTTAAACCATTACTCAAATAATGAACAAAATCAAGGTTTTAAGATGGAATTTAAACCATATTTTTAAGTTTAAGCTTAGACTCTAACTTTTAATATTCAATTCAATTTGAGCAGGACATGCATAATAGAAAAGTTATTTCATGAAATGGTTCTCCCATTTTACATTAACATGTTTAAGATACATGTTTAATTCATGCTAACACAAGTATTTTGAAGTACACTGCTTTCTTTGTGTTAATTTATGGCTGGCTTTATTAGTAATATTTATTAATTGGAATGAAAAGATAAGAAGTAGTCAGAAGTCCATCATATACAGAATCATAGAGCCACTGAAGTTGGAAAAGATCTCTAAATTCTGTGTCCAACTGTTTACCCAGCCCTGCCATCTTCAGTTAACCATGCTCCTAGGTGTCACACTCACATGCTTTTCTGAAGACTCCCAAGAATGGTTATACCACCACATCCCTGGCCAAGTATTCCAATGCCTACTAATTCTTTAGGTGAAGAAATTTTTTCCTCATACCCAACCTAAACCTCCCCTGGCACAACAGGAGCCCATTTCCTCTTGTTCCATCATTCACCTGGAAAAAGACGCCAACCCCCACCTGGCTACACCCTCCTTTCAAGCAGCTGTAGAGAGTGATAAGGTCCCTCCTGAGCTTCCTGTTCTCCAGGATAAATACCCCCAGCTCCCTCAGCTGTTCCTCACTGCTCCAGCTCCACTNAGCACAGGGGGACAATCCCTGCCCTGCTCCTGCTGCCCACACCATTGCTGATCCAGCCCAGGATGCCATTGGCCTTCTTGGCCCCCTGGGCACACCCTGCCTCATCTTCAGTCACTGTCACCAGCACCCCCAGGGCCTTTCCAGACACTCTGTCCCAGCCTGTGGAGCTGCCTGGGGCTGTTGTGACCCAAGGGCAGGACCCAGCCCTGGGCCTTGTTGGACCTCCCACCATTGGCCTCAGCCTTTTGGACCTTTGCTTTTTACAAACCTCTTCTGGCTTGGCCAGTTCCCCTGCTTGTCCTGCATGTGCTGCACTTTGGCACTCAGGATGAGCTGCTTCAAAATGCATACAGGCAGAGAAAAAAACTCTCACCCTACTTAAATTATAACACTGATTCAAGTTTTACTGAATCCTTTCTGTGATTTTTAGAGATCTTCATCTATGCCTATGCCCCCTTCAGCACTACTTCTTGTTTCAGTAATAAAAAGCTTCTGAGCCCATTCACTTTTATTTTGAATATCATACTATACATAGCATCAAAAACACAAAGGACACTCAGAATAATGACATTATGGTTAAGTCATCTTTATTTGTACAGAACATTAATTTTCACTTGCATTTAATGTGGCAGTACTAGAAATAAATAAAATAGATATATGTTGAACAAAGCAATTTAATTCTGGAAAATTAGGATTTTCAAAGCCTCTATTTGCTAGCAAGGATTTTGAGCTAACAAAGGCTGATGTGATTGTAATGTGATGTATTTAACAGCTGCATCAGTCTGGTAAACCATTTTTTTGTTTTAATCCTAAAATTTTTAATGCAGCTGTGATAAATCCCACGGGATAGATATCTGTGATCACTCTGGGGTTAAAACAAAACCACACAGAGTTAACAGAACAAGAAGCATCTACTAACCAGGAGATAATCTACAAATCTTACACAGCATATGCTTAAATAATAGAAGTAGTTTGTGTACCTTTGGATGGTTTATGAAAATAACCAATCAATTCTGCAGACACAACATTATTTCTAAAGGAAATCTATGTGACTCATGATGCCTGCAGATACACAGAGACAAACCACACATATTTTATCAGTTTATTACAGTAAGCAAATAAGCGTGGAATGAGAGTGCACATAACTGTCTACTTAACGCTTACTGAAACATTTATAAGAGCTGTTATCTCCCTAATAACAGACAGACAGTGTGCAATTTTAGAGAGGAGAAAAGCTTCATATTTTTTAACACTTCACTAAAAAGTAACTGAAGAGTGTAAAATGAAAAATACTCTGTGCAGTTAGCTGGTAATGGACCATATTATCAACTCAAGTTAGATTTATAGGATACAAACTAGTCACTAATAGTTATTTTATGACAGAGCGTGTCTGCTTTTTTGGGTTTAGATTATTAAGATTAAACTTGCAAAACTTTTTTTTATACAGCTGTTTAGAAAGACAGTAAAAAAAATTAAAATATTGACTGCCCTCCCACCCCGTCTTGACTGAAAGTAACCACGTGTAGGGACTCCACACTGATACCCTGTGATTACACTACCTTGGCACCAGTCAGACTGGCCAAAAAGCTGACTGCACATGTTGAAAGATAATTCATCACCTTAAAAGAACTGCAAGTATTTTTAAACCAGCCCTTGTATATGAAGAAGAGCAGCATTAGGATTCCCCCCCGCCCTTCCTTTAATCATGAGGGAAAAAAGGGAAAAGTGTAAGATCACTGATAGTAGTAGTTGTGGCTTTCTTTATCACAACTGTGCTGACTAGTTACAAACCACTGAATCCTCCCAATATGAACATGTTTCTTTTTGCCAGCTCAGTAAGTCCTTATTAATCAAGCTTACATTGACATAAAACCCCCCTACTTTCCATAATTATTTAAAATAAAAAGCACTACATGGTTTATTAAACCTACTACATACATTCCTGTCCAAAGTATCACAAAGTCACAAAGAATCAGAATGGTTTGGGCTGGGAGGGACCTTAAAGAAGCATTGTTACTATTAATACTGTTATTTCTACAGATACAAAATTCTGTTTGTTTTCTTTTGTATTTGTTCCTTAGTTTAAAAAATCCTGCAATAATGAACATAGACTAATTCTTGATTCTAGTTCATAAGTGTATATATGTTAGGATAAAACATGTATTATTGGAAAAAAAATTACTTCTAAGGATGATGAAAATTATAATTCTATTCCTCTTTACATTCTGTTAAAGCAGCGGACTACATAATTTAGTCTAAGTAATCCTCCTACTGGCAATATCCATGACATAATCCAAGAATTACTTACTGAGCTGTGAGAGCTATAACCCCTCTCACACCCATGGTGAGGTTATGCTTCAGGAACTTTGCAACAGCTATGAGGAGAAGGGCTATCACACAGCCCAGCCACATTTACATCATCTTTCAACTGAAGCCATGAGAGCAACTTAACTACAATTTTTTATATTAGGAGAAAGATGGAAAAACAAAAACTGAAGTCAAGTACTGGCAGGAAACATGACCTTTTTCTCAATATATCACTCACAGTCACAAGGCAATGTCTCCCTTATACAGTTCTTACAAAAATAATTATTAACTCATAAGAAGATAAAGTGCAAGCAAAGAATGTCAGCATCCCAGTCTGCATTATTTTAAGAGGCTGTTGGAAATCCTAACACTACAGTATGCTTAAGTCACGATGATATGGATTGCCAAAGTAATGACGGAATCCACTTGACAGGGAGCAAGGAAACCAAGCAAGCAAACTCCTATTTTGTAGAATCTAAGAAAAGCAACTGAATACTGTCATTTAATTTGGGCTAATTTATCTAGACGTACAGTTGAATTCTGGAAAACACTTTCCAACAAAGGTGCTCTACAGCAAACTGCTCTACATCTAGTAAATACCTTCTAAAAGCAGGGTCTGCTAGGAACACCTTCAATTTCAAATATATCATAACTCTCTTCTTTTTGCATTGTCACCAACTTTTAGGGTCCACTTAATTATTAATATGTCAATGAGGCTAATTGAAAATTAGCATATTAATAATCATAACTTTAAACCATTAGTGGTTTCAGACAATTTCAGACATTACAAAACAAGTTCCAAAAATTCTTACTTGATTTCAATATTTATAGATTAGTACTTTGTCTCCAAAACCTTGCCAAAAAAAAAAAAAGAAAAAAAAATCAAAAGAAATAGAATTTCAACTGCTCAAATAGCTTCCACTGATGTTTAAATCACCCAGAGATGGATCTCAAACAAAAGACTACTTCTATTACGCTGCCCATAGTCTGCCTCGGTAAAGCTGCCAAAATTCATTATTTCTCTGCTTTTTTTTCTTTTTTTTTACTGGAATATTTGTATGGTCTCAAATCATCCTTCCAAAGACAATCATGTGCTCAAGGCAGAATGGCTTGGGTTGGAAAAGATCATAAAGATCATCAAATTCCAACAGGCCTGCCATGAGCAGGCACACTTTTTATTAGGTCAGGTTACTGAGAGCTCCATCCAACTTGGACTTCAACACTGCCAGGGATGAGGAATTCACAACTTGACTGGAGAGGCTGCTCCAGCACCTCACCACCCTCACAGTAAAAAATTTCTTCCCAGTATCTAA
>VWZU01018600.1:39537-70440 GCA_013397095.1 Sterrhoptilus dennistouni
GGTTCCTCATGCGGTCACAAACCTCATTGTCTCTTACAGTGGGAGGGACTTTGCTCTCCCAGTCCTCATCATCCTGTTATCCACCCAGTCAAGAGGTGTGGGAAGAGTTTCCCAATGAAGACTAAGGTAAAAGTTGTTAAGTACTTCAGCCTTCTCTTTGTCTGTTGTTTCCAGTTCTCCAGTTTTTCAGTGTTGTTCATCAGAGGGGATATCCCTTCTCTGACCTTCCTGTTCTGGTTAACACACCTGTAGAATCCCTTCCTGTTATTCTTTGTGTCCCTTGCCAGCTTCAGCTCAAGTTTTGTTGCCCTGGCCTTTCTCATCCTCTCCCTACACAACTTTGCTTCCTCTCTAATCTTTTCCTAGGTTCCCTGTCCTGGTTTCCACTGCCTGTGCATTTGCTTCTTTCCCTTCATTTTGAGCAGCAAGTTCCTGCTCAGCCATGCTGGTCTCTTGTCTTGTCTGATTTCTTACTCCTGGGGATTGCCAGGAGCTCCTTAAAGATCTCTTCTACTCCCTTGTCCCTGAGGGCAGTCTGTCAGGGATGCCACTGACTGGGTTCCCAAAGGAGTCTAAGTCTGCTTTCCTCAAGTTCAAGAGCCAGACTTTGACTCCTTCCCCAACCCCTGTCCCTCAGGACTGCAGATTCCCCCAGTGCATGATCCCTGCAGCCCAGGCTGCTTCCAATCCCTGGAGTCCCAGTCAGCTCACTTGCACTGATGACCAGCAGATCCTGTAAGGCCTTCCCTCTGGCAGGGCTGTCTATCACCTGGGTCAGGAATTTATCTTCCACACATTTCAGGAGTCTCCTGGATTGCCCACAGCCCTCCAAGCCACTTTCCCAAGAGCTGCTGGGGTGGTTGAGTTCCCCCCACAGGACACAAAGCCTCCTGTGGCTGGAGCAGGAAGGTTTGGTCCATGGGCTTCCCTTGGGCAGGCAGCTGTAGCAGACACAGGGTTGGTTCCCTCTACTGCCTCAGTCTCTGACTCCTGCCCACCTGCTTCCACCTGCTCCTGCCCAGGCTTTCCACCTGCTCACAGATACAAGCTGTGAATCTAGATATGATCAAAATCCTCAGTAGCACTAAATTATCTATTTTCTAATACTTTTATACCCCTTAGATTTTCTCCTATGGTTTTCTTAAAACAGAATCAACTAGACAGAATTGTAGTTATTCTATATCAACAGAAAGTATTGCTCTTTCAGCATAAAAATGACTATATTATATAAAGGAACCAGAATTGTGCCTTAACCTGGAGTTCATGAACAGCAGAAAACTCTACTAGCTCTGTACCAGACTAATCAAGAACTTTCAAAACAGAGTGTGCACCTGTTCTGTGTAACTGGGGCCAGTGAGACAGCTTGCATTTTGCATAAATAATAGAGCCTAAAGCTTTGTATTACAATAACACCTGGTTTTATTTGAGATTTGGCATCTTTGCCGTTTTCTTCTGCTGAGCATAATGGATCACATGAATAATCCAATGGAAATATTAGTAAAATCTTTTAAAATGCCACATAAGAAAGAAGTTCAGTAGCAACAAAATGGAAATATTCTCATGATTAAGTCAGAGGCACTTAACAAGCATGAAGAAAAGGACTAAAGTCAGTTCACATTATGGAATACAGACCTTGGTATAAATTCAGAAGTACATGTTCTCCCCCAGAAGGACTGCTGGTATCATTAGTGGACTACAAAAAGGGCTTAAATAGATACCAAAGAAATTTTTTTTTGTGGTAACACTAACAGAAAATTCCCACTCTTAAGCTGATGAAATTCATATCTGTGTATGGGAGACTTCAAGATTTCCTATCTTTTTGCCCTATGTATGCTTCCATGACATGAAAAACAGATGGTCTGGTGGCTGCTGCATTATGGGAGACTTTCATCGAGCAGCATGAAACACTTAGTCATTAAGTGTTTCAAGGAAAAGACATTCTCCCAGTTCAAAACCAAGCAATTTACTTCAATTCAGTGATTCCATTCTTCCACTGACCACTAAGCTGCAAAGTCTGAGAACTGCACTTGGGGACATGGTTTAGTGGTGGCCCCAGGCAGTGTCAGGTTTGCAGTGGGACTGAATGGTCTTTTTCAACCTCAATGATTCTTTGATTCTATGATTACCTGAAGTAGTTTAGGAGTTAGAAAAACAGAGTAAGGTGTCAGGCTAACCTTGCATCCTAATTATGAATTTGAAATAGTGGACACTGCTGAGAAGGATGAATATAGATTTTGGCATTGAGTCTAAATTACTTCAAAGAAGTTCCTACAAATGGTTTCTAGTATATTATTTTGATTTTTGGCAAACAGCCAGTACTCTAGAGACCTCTAGAGTGAAAACATACTGAACCCTACTGGCCATAACGTATAATCTTACAGTTAGATTTATACTATACCAACTCCTGCATATTTGTTCAGCAGAAGCATCTAGCTCAAATTTTTCCCCAGAAAAGGACAAAATCTGTCAGGATAAGTGCATAATATAATTGAAGAACTTCTAGACAGTATTATCCACAAGCCAAAGTGAATTCTGCCTTTAATACACTATATTCAAAATCTAGTACAGGTATTTATGAATGCCAAAATGCAAATAACATCTTTGCTACCTTCATACAACTATATTTGAATCTCTTTCACTACATTGCTGTTGAAGAATGCAACACATTATTTTGGCTTTTATCAGGATGATCCTAACGCACAGTACACCACTTGAAAGGAGAAAAACCTGAAATAAGCACTCAACTCACTGCACATCTGTATCAGCATTTCCTCAATGCAGGAGAAGAATCTCTGTGTACCACACTACATCTCTTATACATGATATTGACATGCCAATTTTCTCCAAGATTTATTTAATTATACACATAATATTTTAACCTAAACAAATCCATAGTCCTTAGACTGCAAAAAATTACAGCTGACCTGAGGCCATGCCAACACAGTTTTTCTGTGCTTTGTTTTCCTTAAGCTTTGTTTTCCATCCTTAAAAAAAACAACAAAAAAAAAATCATGCGCTGGTCAGTAGTCTGTTAAACAAGGAAGAGGTTTATTTATAACCAATTACCTTCAGTTAATTTGCTTAAATTTAAAAGCACATTTCTATTTTTTTGACTCAGAAACAAAATTTGTGGTGTCAAATGACATACTTATCCTTCACAATGACATTTCTTTTCACACTCCTAAGAAGAAACACTGCTCTATCTCATCCACACTGCTCAGAACAATGCAAGCAACACCAAGCACAGCCTGCTGCAGCCAAAAACCTCAGCCCATGGATGTCTTTAATGAAGGCTCCAATGTACAGACAGGCACTGAATGTAGGCAGTAGCTGTGGCCATGGTTAAGGCCTTTAACAATGTCGATGAATGATGGCAAATTAGGTAGGTAACTTTTTTTCATCTACTTTTGAAATTATCTTGGTCCTTCTAATGTAGAGTATTGCTGCTACTATTGTCTAAGACTGCCATGGATTGTTAGCTCACTGAGCATAAATGCAGCAGCAGGAAGACTGTGACAATGACCATTATTAAAACTTAGTCCATTTTAAAGCATCTTTTAGTACACAAATGTATTTCATAGTAGTTCAAATTTATGATTCATGTAGCAAGCATGATTCTAATGCTGCTAGTGTTACAAAGGTCCTTCAGTGTAAACAGCAGAATTATTTTGGTACTTTTTTTTTCATACAGCATTCTAAAGTAATAATAGTAAAGTTTTACACAAACCTCCTTTTGCAGTCATGAACTCCTAAGTTGCACTATGCAACTGAAAGATGTATTTTAGAATTCTGTAAAATGTGTCTTTCCCCCAGTCTTCTGCCATTTTCAAATCAAGAACACAGATGTCAGGGACTAGAAACAACAAGCAACACTTGCAACCATATAAAGATAGAAATGTTTCTTAACCCAAGTGAACAAAAATTAAAAATGAAATTTTTTATCAACTTCACAGAAATCAATATTAATTATGAAGATTCTAGAACTATTTTTTTTAGTCTTAATATTTCAAGGCCCTGTTCACCAAACCATTAGGAGAAAAGTATGTAAAAATAAGGTGAAAGAGCAAGTCCTTAAAAACTCATCTCTTTGATGATACAGTGTTTAATCATAACATTGTTCAACAGCCTTTTAAAGAGTCTCTCCAATATCCACTAGAGTCTGTGGCACAGGAGGGCAGAAAACACTTCCAAATTATTCTGATTTGGGAAAACAATGGCACATTGTTTACCAACCTTTTTAAAAACAACCTTAACACATGTTTGAAGGTGGGTAATGTAGGGTATCCCCTTCCTGCAACTGTTAACAAGAACTTTTACAGCACATTAAAATGCATCGGTATTGACATAATTTAAAAAATTCCAAGTCACCCCATTTTAACAATTGCAATGTCCTTGCATTTCTCTTACTTTATACTGCTAGCCTACAAGTCATGTGGCAACATACTACTAGTGCACACCAGGGAAGGTGTGGCCTATTAGCAGTAACATGTCTCCACCAGTTGAGTCAGCTCAGCTTTTACTTCAATGATCAAACACTTATTTTCTCAAAAGAGTTTTATTCTTAATATTTTTGGACAAAAATTTCAGTATGATAATTTGAATACCAGGTGTTTCATGCCATGTCGTGGTGGTTCTTCAAGTAAAAGTGCAGATGCACTCCTACATGCATCAACCAAAACCTGGGTATTTATTTTTTCAAGTACACCAAGCTGAAAATCAAAAAATCAAAATTTCAGTGATCAAGACACTTTGTTAGTAAAAAAGCATTTACTTCTGTTTCCATGTATATTTAAAAAGTAGAACTTAATTTCAAGGATTATAGACTCTGGATAGTTAGATATATGTGGAAATGGAATGACATAATTTAAAATTATAAAGGAGGACCCATATGGTTTTTAGAATCATCCCTGTGTACAAAAATCCAAAACTATAATCGGTCATTTTAAAAAACCCACACACTGTTCATAGAGGTAGCTGAAGGATAGAGGCTTCTAAAGAATTTTTTGGGATAATAGCAGGATTATGAATGCAGACACTATGAGAAGTTGTATTTTTAATAACTTCTACCTAAAGCTCAAAATTTTCCTTCCTATTCTGATGTTTAGTCCTCAAAATACTCATCATAATCTCACAGTGTTGTGCTGCAAATGAAATGTAAAAAATCTTACCACTGGAAAACCCAGTTTTCTATGTGTATCAATTTTATATATGATATGGGGAAAAGAACCTGAAATATTATAACCTGCTGAACAGCAATTGCCATAGATAGTTTAAAAAATAATTGTTTCTGCACACCTCAAAGAAGTAATGTATTAGGCATACAGATGTAATGAAACAGAATTAACCATTACGTATATATAATGTGTGTTACAAAAACATGTATCAACAGCATTCTAGGTGATATATAAATTTACATTCTATTTCTATTATAATTCTGGTTTTGCAGTTAAACAAACGTTGCCACTGGGTCATCATTTACTGTGATGCTCTGAAAATAAAGTGAACACTGATTAGCACGTTTTCTGGCACACGCCGTGTCTCTGTCACTAAACAATGTCTTATTTTAAATTCTGGTTCAGAATCACTGCTTTGACAACTACTGTCACTGCTCAAGGTCTGCACGAAGCTTCAAACTGCATATTATCACCCATTGACAAACTCGACATTTTATGAAGAGCCCCTTCTCACTCTGACTTATCCTCCTTATCCTGTGTAAATAAGTAACGATTCATTTTATAACCTTGACTTCAAAGTCCAGCCCTTCCACCCTCTTTTTTCTTCTTCCTAAACAAGTGACAAAGAACAAGGAAGCTGATTGAAGGGGTCCATTATGTATCAACTTAAAGAAAGGCAAAGTGATTGATGAAACTAGCAGTCACCTTCACTGCTAGCTACAGCACCTGTATCCTTTTTGTCAAATGACCTGAAAATCCTGCTGACAGTTTAACATTCACCACAAGGATACACGCTCTAGTACTGTAGTTTTGAATATTTTTATTTGCTCAGAAATTTGTGGGAACATTCTTTAAGATGGAACTGCACATTTAAAATCAGTAGCAATTTGTATTTTCTTCACACAGATCTTGTGCTTTCTTAACAGTTACTTGGCAAAACTATTAAATAATACTTGCCAGTAAACTGGCAAACCACAGCTCTTCTGTGATTGTCACACATTTAAATTGTTCACATTATAATAACTTTTACAGAAAGATTTGCCAATGGTGATAGAAGAATCTTAGTTAATTTCCTATCAGAGAAGAACATCACTTTCCAGGCACCAGACTAAGTTTTAGAGCTTTTCGGTAACCATCATTTAAAAACAAAACCAACCAAACAAAACCCTTCCACACACACCACTTTTCCTTTAATTATTATTTTCAGTTTTAAATATTATTTGGCTACTTTAATACAATTCTGGGTTAGCAGATCAAGTACAAGTTCCTTTTAGTCTCAAAAAGAAGATTAAAATTTCCAAACCCAAACCATTCCTATAGTACTGGAAATGGTCTTCTGCTCTCTGTATGAAATAAAATTTTCACTGGGAAAGTGACAACTGAGAGGCAGGAATACCCCCACTCCAGCTTTACTCTGTGTGGGACAGAGCACCATTTCCTTTGGGCATTTATTACCTGTTAAAAACCAATCTTTTGGTGAGTGGCAGTTCAGGGTTTTTGAGAGCAAGCTGCAATATTTCTTCGGGTCTGCAGAGTCATAATTAAAGCTGAACTGAGTGGAATTGGAGAGGGAAGGTCAGCGAGGTGCCGTATGAGAGATGAGGCTGGGCTGATGGGCACCAAATGAACAAATTATGATGGGCCCCACTCAATGTGATGAGGTCAAATGCTTGTTTCTACCCACTGACAGTTCAATTTCCCTGAAATGTCTCTCGGTTCTCTATGAGCTAATTATGAATGAAAAGTTATCAACTGCCCTCACCAAAAAGAGCTTTCTTGGAGCTTTTAATGTCAAAATATTGTTGGAAACGCATGCTGTCCAGCTTTTTAGCCAAACAATACCTAAAGTACACTAAACACCATTGCTATACAATATCCTCTCAACCTACAGCACAGATATAAAACATTCTTTGACTACTGTTATAAGTGAGTTTTATAAAGTAAACCCATATTAATATTACTTTTTATTATCAAAACACAGTGTGCTTATAGTTTTGTATAATATAAACATAAATATAAACTTTCACACATAACTTCCAAATATTTCCATGTTAATAATAATTTCTAAGAAAACAGTGCTGGATTTTTAGGTCTAAAGTAAGAATGTCTAGGTGTATTTAATCATGATATTCCAGCATAACTCTAAAGTTATTGATAAAAATACATAGCTCTTTTATGAAACTTTCGTTTTCAAAGTAGTGTCCAGACAGCCTTTTTAAAATATTATCTTTCAAATATTCAAGCAGACATTGTAGCATATACTTGCTAAGTTTTAAATAAGCAGTAAACAGAAATTGTTAAATACACATAGAGAAGGTGGATCTTTGAACTGAAGAGAAAACAGAAGTGAATAGACTTTAAACTATCAATTCAGAACAGGAGTGTCTGAGAAATTCCAGACTACTTATTTGCATAGAGAGATAATTTTTGATTATTTATTTGGGCACAATTATTCACTACTTCAAATTTAAGAAATGAGAGAGTAGTTTAATGTTTTCATTCAGAATGCTACTTTGTTTCTCCTTTATTACAAAGCTGTTTCCATTTGATACATTTACTAACAAGTCAGAAATTTTAAAGGAAATTCCTAAAAGTGATCAAAACTTTACTTTAGAAAGTATTTTTACACTTGCAATCTATGCATATACTTGGCACTGCACAAGAAGGGACTGTCTGAAAGCATGAATTACACCAACTTCTAAATTATACCAATTAATGCAGTGATAGCATACACATAGCTACAACAGAATGTCAAAGTCAGTGCATCGGATATATATTGACTTATAAATTAGAATTATTTGTCAGATATTTAGAATTTCTCATAAATTCTAGTAGGGATAATGTAAACAGAAACTTTTCAGCAAGTATCTTGTAAAATTCAATATATTTTTAAGGTTATTTAAAGAAACTGTCTAAAATAAGCAACTGCAAAATGATAAGAGAAATAAATCTAATGACAATGTTCAAAGCAGTAATCTATGTGTCCAGCACATACAGCTGCAATATAAATATAAGTCTGAAGGTTTTCAGTAGAGCACAGTATTGAATTTATCAATATAACAATTGCTGTCACTGTGGTTGGCATACTGTCTTATTAGACACACTGTTGATCAACTGTTATTACAACAACAACAACAAAAAACTGTGCTGCACAGAGTCTCCATGTTAAAACACCACAATTAAGAACAGAGAAATGCAGTTCACTTATTACAGAACCTTTTCAGGAAGTTGGTTTTTTCTAATTCTTATTGTAATTGCATTGTTCTAATCCTGTATTATAAAGGCAGCTGCTTGCCTATCATTTGTACTTTCCTCGTTAATCCTGACTCAGTGAATTAACCTTTAATTACAGCCGTTAAAATTGAAATGAGCCTCTTGTCTGGCTGGGGCTGCCCCCTTCCAGTGCATGAGACTGATGAAAATTTTTAGGGTCAATGAATATGTCCCATGTCATGTCTGATAGATGCTAAAGATGTGAGGAGGTAAATGTTACCTTAGAAAGATGTGGTTGAAATTTTTAAGAGCTACATTTATTGACAAAATAACAGAAAAATACAGCTTAGGTTACCTCTCTCTTCTGTTTGAGTTAGAGACCATAACACACATAGAGACATACTCTGTTTTACACACATAACCACAATACACATTTAAAGAGTAACTTATGGAATCATCATCATGCATCATGCATGCTTGTTTTTAAACACCTGGCACCAACCCTGCTTATGGCAGCCCTATCTTAAGGAGCACAGTATATGCATTTTTCATGTTGGAAAGAAAAAGAAGCATTATTTTAAAATCTGCCATAGACCTAAGCATCTAACTATATTAAAATAAAAAGTTGGATTATTTTTAAGGACAGTATTGAATTTTAATGGAAGGCAAAAAATGATCAAAGGTCTCCTCACAGTAACTTATTTAACTGACCTTCTGCTTTGCAATATCCCCACAGTTTAATTTCTATTTTATAAGTAAGACTTTAATATTGCAATTGCACTTTACTTTGCTATTTTGGCACTTTTATTTTTAAATACAACATTTGAATCCTGGCTTATTCTTTGTAACTCAAAGATAACAGCAAAATAGCAATATTGCACTGACTCGAGTTAATCAATGACCTGTTATTCAGAATACAATTACATTAATATACAAGTTGCTAACTACTTATACATTACACAATTATAAATAATATCTAATTCATAGCATATATATATTAAAAAGCAAAAATAAAGGACCCATTGTAAGGAATATCTAGTATTAAATCACACAGTAATCAACTAAATAAATTATATTATACAGAGTAAAAGTATAACATACCTCTCAGACTGAGCATACAATTATTTGGTCCAGTGTCCTGTATCAGAAACTTATTCCTGATTTAGAACAAACATCTTGTTTGAACTTCCAAACAAAATTCTCTAATTTATTTGAAGAAAATAAGTTGGAAATTTTGAAGTGCAGATTTTGTTAAGAATGAATGCATTTAATAAATATAAGATGTGTATTTTTAAGGCTTAAACATTATCAAGTATTAGAAATGCATTTATAAATAAAGAATGGAGGTGAAATGACAAAAAAGAGTGTCAAGGCAGGTAGGTGTTTTTTTTTTCTTTCAAGCTTATGTTTTTAGAAGTATGTGGAAGCAATTTCTGAAAGCACAGTACAGCTTTCAAACACCTCATGCTACACATATTCTCTATAACCCATTTAAAAACATCCACCTATACAGCAATTTTACATGAGCAACAAAAATAAAAGCATGTGTGAATCTTTGTTTCATTTCTTCTTCTAGCTTGGCAATAGTTAATATCTGTTGATGAGCAGCTACATCCATTTGTAGAATCCTAAGTGCTTTCCCAAGGTGAGTAAGCATCATTATCCTCATTTTTCAAATGGAAAACTAAAAGATTAAGATACTCCCTCCAGATCACACAGCAAGTAGAAAGCCAAAAATAGAACTCATTTTCCATATGTAACACCCAGTCCTGTATCCACCGGACCACACTGCCTTCCCACAAGCATCAGTCACACCTAATCAGCCACACAGCTGAATTTTGGGTGGCACTAAGAAGTTATTTTTTAACTCCTAAATTTAAGACTAAGCCTTTTCACTTGCTTCATATATAGAAACTTTCCCAGGCACCCAACTAATACACATTGTAGAATGTGGTTTCAATTATGCCTTATGCCTGTTTACAAATCTTGTAGGGCACAACAGAGATTGCTCCACATGATAAAAAAGTCACCCTCACAAATTGAGCTGAAAACTGTGGAGCTGCAAAAACATCTCTGCCTAATGTGCAGTTGTGGTCAACAACTCTAGTGAAGTCATAAACATTCACAGGAATAGGACACATGTAGACTGTCCTATGGCACACTTTCTCCCTTCACCTCCCCACAACAAACTCCCCAATTTCAATCTCTATATAAAAACATGGGTTTCAGAAGTATAATGAAAACACTGAATATATAGGAAAATATGTTGTGATGAAACAGCAAAGGGATAAGACTCCTTATAGGAAGCCAAAAAACAAGAGGACAAATGGTAAGCTATAAAAAATAATAAAATTATGTTATCTTAACACAAAGCTACAAAAACTTATGATAGGAAAGAAGATGTGGCTGATATTGAAAGCTTATTTAAAAGCATCCTCTTTTGCCCAAACAAAAAATTTTACATGCATCCTTACGAGGGTATGGATATGCTTACAGAAATGTAAAACTAATTATTTGAAAACCAATGGTAGCTGATCAAAATCTGCCTGAGAACAATGGGCAGAAGAACACCATTGCCCACAATCTGCTGCTATTGTAAGTGGCTGCACTATGTCTCTTTCATCACAATAACAATTTAATGTTTCTTCTGATGCAGCCATTCCTGAGGTAAGCACTCAGACCAGAGCTTGAATGACAAATGTATATAGTTAAAGAATAATTGCTGCTAGCAAAGCTCTGGAAAAAAAAATCATGAAGTTAAGTGCATGCCAATAACTATTTGGAAGAACTACTATTTATTTCTCTACTGTAGGATCTTGAAAATTCTTAAAACACCGCAAGCTAACCTTTCTTGCAAACTGCACACCAGATTAGAGCTGTTATATAACCCATTATTGCAGCCTTTGTGTTCTCAGTACTTCTAAGCAGAGATGCTTCAAACAAGAAAAAAATATACTTCAGAGTCAGTCTTAAAACTTGTTATAGTGGAATTACAAACAGGACAAAGGCACCTAAATTAGAAGAGAGTATTCCCCTCTAAAGACTATGTCAACAACATAGAAATAAAATACCATTTAAGGTGTTCTCCTAGTCTGAAAATACCTGTAGTTAAATATTGAGGAAGTTCATGTTTACTATTTCTCAAGAAATTCTCTAAGTCTGTACTCAATTTAAAATTAAATGTATTTTTCACCTGATTTGACAGGTCTGCAGCTTGACCTTGACTTCTGACAAAAGCTATTATTTCTTCTTCATGCATCAGCACTCCAAAGAAGCCCCCAAAGTGAAGATTGGTCAAAAGTTCTTTAGAAGATACGAAACAGGAAACAATAAAACATACCATTGGAAGCAACAACTATCATGAAAAAACACTGAACATAACGTAAAACCTTAGTAAGTGAAGCAACACAACTTCTACAGTTGTAACTTGATTCCATAGGCAGAGTAATTAAGCCTGAATTGCTAAACAAATATTTTATAAGCACTTCCCCACTACAGTAAGAGTTTTTCCCCCATTTGGTATATGCATTTTTTTTGTGTGTGTGTGATTTTCCTAGTCACTCCTGACCTTTTCCCCAGGCTATTCTATTTGGGATAATCTTCTCCTCTCAAATACTACTGGACTCAGACCATACAGCCACCCACTTTTTTACCCATCCAACTTCTCCCACCAGAGCTCATATAGACCTGTCAGTTCTCCCTTGCACTAACATTGTTCTGAACCATAACAGGTTTCTTGCCACCAAAGTAATATTTCCTTCTCACTAATTTTATTCATAAAAGCATATGTCATTTTTACTAGTTAATTACCCTATGCAACATAGTCAGGGGTCTCCACATTTAGGAGAGCAGTTGCTTGTATATTTTTACTCTCTAAAATCCTAATGAGAAAAGAACAGGTGATTTAGCTTTTTTTTCTTATCAGCTGTGTGACAGGTAGGAACAGATCACACCCCTCTCCAGCTTCTCTCTATTACTATAGCTCTCCTCTCTCTCCTCTCATCATTTCTGCTCAAAACATTAATTATTGTAGCAGATTATAATCCTCCCTGCCCTTAGGTCAGTCATGAGTTTTTCTTTAAATTCCTACTTTTTCACTTTATAACCCCTGCTTTCAGGGACAACATCTATTTCCGGTGTTTTCCAACAACTGCTTCACACTGACAGCTTGCAGTTTTCTCTTGCCTCCTGTTTTTCATTCACACTGCATCTTCACATATTTTTCAAAACTGAAAATTATCCATCTGAAACTCAATCAACGCCAACTGCAGTTTCCTCAAGCACTTAGTTTTGCTGTCACTTGCCTGCACACCATGAGAATCCCCACAGAAGCCTCCAGTGACCTCAGTGACCTGGTTCACTTAAACCTGAAGATGAACCACATGTACCAAGGCTGAGGCACGCACACAGATCTCCTACATTTTGCATTCAGCTGGAAGAAGGTCATCCATGAATTACAAGAGAATTTTGTTTTTCCTGGAACAAACTATAATATGCATGCGTGCGTTTATATGAGGGGGAAATGTACTGTATGTAAACATGATGATAAAAACAAATGAGCCACAGGACAAAGCATTAGATTGTGCAGTTTCTATTCAAGAATATTTTGGTTTTGTAGGTTTTGCCATAACTGTAAAACCATTCTTGTATTTATGCTTTCTATAACATTCAGCAGCTATGAATTTGGAAGTTAAAAGTTTTCTAAAAGCTATATCCAATTACAGTGCTGAATGATTTGAATAATAGACTGCTTGACATATTCCAAGATAAGTGGCTGCTACATTTCTTTGATATTAGGGTCATATACTGTACTTATCTATTTTTACTCCATGCTTTCCATTGCCTAGTAATAAATTATTTTCTCATTCTTAGTTTGGCATGTGCCCTACAATTATATCCACTTTCTCTCACAATGAAGGAAGAAGTTTTCTAAAGTATTTTTAGAATTAGCCATCACAGAATAAATTCAAAATACTATTTGAAGAGGCATATATTTGAATAGCTCATCACATTCCCACAAAAAGTCTTAAAAGCCAGTTTTATATTTTTATTTTTAGAAAATTACCAGGTGGTGCTGAACAACATGGCACTTATAGTTATCTAACTACTTGCACACATGTAAGACTTTTAAAACCATACGGATATAATTTGAAAGAATGAGTTTTGACCCTAGTATTTAACTCCTGTTGCTACTTGGTGCAGAAAACTCAGCAAAGGCCTCATGTACATCTGCAACTATCAATGGCAATGAGAGCTGAGGTTAGATCTGAAAACTGAATACAGACAAAAACATGTAATCACTATCCAGGCAGGAACTATTAGTTCTTAGATGAACTGGGTTCTTTCCAAAGCAGAAAGAATGAGGAAATGTTCCAGTTTCTTTGCTGGTTACCAGAGTTCAGTAATACTAAGGAGGTATTTTTCAGAGTCATCATACCGAACAACTTCTACTCTTCAGCCTACACCTTCTAGCTGTTTATCTAACACCTCTATTTCTTTGTAGCTGTCTTCAGAAGAATGGGGAGAAGCAGTTCAGCAAATGAACAGTGGCAACCATGAGGAAAGCAAGCATGAATATGCGAGTGGAATATATGTTCATGCACTGTAGACAACAAAAGGAATAAAGACATTGGCAAGCAGGGGCACCTAAGCCTCTGGCATTACAGATTGCTATCTCTAATTCAGATTACCATCTCTGATTTACCTCAAAGGTGATAATTCTTAAGTAAAGCAAAGACACCAGAGTCATTCTTAAGCTAACCCAGAGCCAGGTAAACATGAGACAGCTTGTGTTGTGAGCTGTCAGTCATAAAGGATGGCAAAGAGGCGACTGTGGCACATAATCAAGGAGTAACACTGCAGTTGTTGTTAAACACAGACTTGCCACCTAACACTGTATAGTGCTCTACAAAATAATATGGAAGAGAATTTCTGGCATTTCAGACACTGACACATCAAGGACTATACATCAATTGTAGAGACTGCAGGTCCAAGGATTGTTACTGGCCTGCTTGAAATTTATATTACATGCTGATTTTCTTAGATACTGCTAATATCCAACAAATTATCTGAAAGTTTCCCATTTCAACACCAAATCTTGAGGCCTGTGAACATGAAACTGACTCATAAGCAAAAGTCTTCTGTTTCTTGAGTCAAATCACTCAGGTAGCTCCTTTAAATAACAAATATTTGAGGTTGCAAACTACTTTTTCCTGTGGCAGCACAAAGTAGGTTATCAGTGAACATTAAAGTTGCAGCATAGGTTCTAGATACCAACCTCATTAGAAACAAGGCTAGGCTAAGAAATACCTGTTTCTCTGGTATTTTGTCTGGTCACTTCCATCCATTTTCACAAAGATATGTACCCTATGTTTTATCACTTCAATTTCTATTTAAATTGCAAATATAAATTGGACACACACAAAATAAACCCAAGTGAAAGAGAACAAACTACTCTCCTTTCCCACAATAAAGAACACCCTCTACCTCCAAGAGTTTGCTAATCTTAATTACAGCTATAGTTTTGAGATTCCCTAATGGAAAGTACTACAAAGCACTAACAGAATGAATCATGACATATACTGATACACCACTGACTGTAAATTTATACCTCTTTTATTTGCATCTAGAGGCTATATTTCATAGATTTATGAAAAATTACTTCCAAGTAGCAAAATGTCATGATTGGAAACATGTAGGTAAACAAACTGAGTGTTAGCAAGTAGGTGATGTTCTTGTAGTTTATTTTTGGAAGTACAGCAAATCAGTTATTTGAAAGAACTCTGTAGTTTGGATACTTTATTTCTAAATTAAAGTTTCCCTGAGGCAAAGAAAAGGACAATTTGAAAGAGAAAGTTAAAAATCCTTGAAGGCATCCTTCTCACACGTGCAATATTCATACTTTTCTCCACATTTCAGAATGCAATTCCAGATTGAAAAATGTTTGCATGTAAACTGTAATTTTATATAAGACTTTAACAGATGAAATAACTTTAAAGAAAACACCTTAATAAATGGCCTCAAAATATGTGAAATGATTAAAATGACATGCACCCTTCCACTTTTTACAGGCTACTTACATCAATGACGGATGAACTCGACAGACTTAATCCCTCTAGGTCTGCTGCTAAACTCGGGGACAGAACAGCTGCTGTAGGAATGGCCACAGGAGTTGTTACAGGACAAACTAGAAGTAAAAGGGCAAGACACTTAAATTGAAAAACAATTTAAGATACAGGGAAAGACAATGATTTTTTTTTCTCATTGCACAAAAAAGGCTTTACGTCCTCATCTAAATGTTATGTTCTTGTATTTATGTTTCTGAATATAAGATTACTTCTTCAAACATACACTCAGAATAAGCAATGAAAATACAAATACAACTCATACGTGTACAGACCATACAGACCACGTGATTTACTTCAAAAGTATTTTCTCCTCCTTTCCCATTCTTCCTCTATTCTATCCTTCAGTTTGATACATACTATGTAGCACTTTTTCACTTACAGGCTATGTGCAAAAGTACATGTTAATATAAATTCTGATGTGCTGCATCTATAAAAGTAAACTTTAAGAAGGGTATTATAAAAGCATAGCCAAAGGCCAGTGCCAGCTCTATCTTACCCTTCCAGGAGTACTATTTCACACTGTTCTTCAGAAACGGTATTTGTAGCATCTTAATATAATACCATAATTGGCTCATAGATTGCACAGGTGTTGTAAAAGTAACATCCTTTATTACCTGAGAAAATAAGCCCACTTTAATAGAAAACAAGGTTTTGCCAAAGCATGTGTTTTGCCAGACACATACAAATTCTCAAAGTAAATGTTTTATATGGTGGTAAGTTCTAAATTTTGAAACCATTTTTCAATTATAAAACAACATCTTGTAATAACTGTGCTTAAAAATAACTTGACAGTCTTAAGCACTTATTTTGTTAGGAAACTGGTACAATAAATTAACAGAATCAATGTTTCAGACATTTAAATTCACTGAATTAACTGAACAGAACTTATGCCTTGGGAAAAATGAGGCTTTAATTAAGATACTTACAATCATCTAAATCTAAGAGAAACATGTCTTGTTTTTTTTGAGTCTTTCTATCTTGTACTGGTTTTTCTTCTTTCTGTCAAAATAGACAAATATTTCATCTTTCACCATATCAGCAAAAGAAATGCATTTAGTATTTTTATAATACAAGTGCATTTATTTTACTACTTTCACGAAGCAAAATGTATCTATTTTCAGGGCTTGGCATCCAGAGAATTCACCTACTTAGAAAGATTTGTTTATATAGTTAAACTGAACCAAAGTTCCACAACTGAATTTCTGTAGCCCCTGTTTTCATTTAATATTAATCATTGTTGCTACATGGGAAACATTTGGTGGCAGATCAGATATTTCTGTTGAGACCATTAAAAAAAAATAAAAAAGTTGCTATCTCTTTATGACAAAAGATTTGGGTACTAACATATCTCTGTTTTCATATGAAAAATAGGTCAAAATCTATTCAATGAGAAATACAGTGTTATTTGCACTTATCTAGGAGCATGGAATTCTGTCCAATTGTCGACTGGGATTTATTTAACAGAAAGTTGATTTTTTGTCACCAAAAAAGTTTCAGTTTTAAGCCTTTAGATGAGTTCTAATAAGAATTGGCTGCACTTTAAGTAAAGACTAAAGAATTAATAATCCTTGACAGAGTATTTCAACAAAATTTGCTTCAATACCTCCATAAAAAGTTCTACACAAATCTTGTAGGATTAAGTGTTGGCCATACCACAGTGGTGATTCAGGAAAGAATTCAGTGTGTTACAGCTCATTATAGACTGCCAAGAGGGTGGTTTAGTAGAAAACATTGATATTTGGATGTAGTCAGAACCTTTGTGTACGAAAAAGTTTTGACATCATGTTGTTCCTGCCCACTCTAAAGCATCTTTAATTTGTGTCAGCTGAAGAATTTCTTCCACCTTCATCCTCTTTGGCTCACATACCAAGCAGAAGGCTTTGCCATTTTTTTAGAAAATATGTTAACTGCCTTTAGACCTTAACACATTGCTCACTACACAAGTTATTGCAAGTAATTTAAATGTAGTCTTTCCAGGAGTCACACTTTCTAGTTTACCTGTTTTCTCTTAAACAGTACAAACCAAATGACAAGCAAATACATACGCAATTATTTTACCACTTCTATAAATTAACGGGTCTAAAGAAACCAGTAAATCTCTCTATGCCCATCTAGGTCATAATTTCTTGAGCATTTCAGACACTCAGGATACAAATTTCTAGAAGAGCTTTGAGCCAACTCAGCAGCTAGAACAACTTCCTTTAACCAGCACCATTATAATAAAATGACACCTCTTTTCTCAAGGTGCATTCCTTCCCTTTCTTCCGGTCTCTCAGTTTCATAGTCAGTTGCAAACAATGATAATACTGAGTTTATTTTTTTTCAGTTTTGAGACAAATTCTATGGTTCCCTCCAAAGAACATGAAAGAAACTAGTCAATGCCCTTGCTATTTAAAACCATTGATGTTAATGACCACCAGTTTTGACCTTGGCCATGATGACATCACTTATCATGTTCTTCCTATAAATACCATGGCTCAAATAGACAGTAGTCACTTCCATGATCCCTACAGATACGCTTCAGGTATTCTGGGAGAAGAATCATCTTGTGGACTGAAAAGAATAGGAGCCACTATTTTGAGAGTTGTCTTAACATCACGATACTCTGATGGGTCCTTATCACTATGGTAGTTGAGTGCTCTACTACTGCTGATTTATCTGAAACTTAAAACTCACTTGGACAAAGAAAATATGACAAAATAGCTTTAAAATGGTGCTGAAGTTATACCATTTCTTACATGTTTGTCCAGAATTAGTGAGGGAATCTTGCAAAACCAACTTTATTGAATTCCACTCTGCTCACAACTACCAGACTTTTCTCTTGAGATGTGCTTACTAACAAGTCACTAAGCTTGTTTTGGCTACTTCTGTTTTGAATCTGTGAAATACGGACAAGTTGTGTATTCATAACCTACAAGTTCTACCTGAATTACTCATCTCAGAGACATAATTTTGTCACAATCCTTCTCGTGAATTCCAAGCCACTTTACAGCATTCTTTGCTGAGTATTTAGCCCTGGATCTTGGGTTTACCTGTTATTTCCAACACTTTTGCTATAAATAATGTATCACAACTTTTTTCCTAAACTAGAAACTCTATAGAAACCAAAACAGATTAAAGGAGAATTCAGTTAAACAAAAGGCAAATATATTAAAAATATCCTCAATTTCTGAACTCATTCACTCTCTGCCCCCACTTATCCATAAGATACAGTTCTACCTCCAACTATGATTAAAGTTCAAAGCTACAGCTTTATATTTGCTAAATATTTCCATAGAGATGGGATGTCTCCATCTCCTTTTATTATGCACCCAATTAAAAGTCTCTAAAAAGTGGCTCAGCCCACATAAGAGCCAAGCAAGGGTAAGAATTCAATATGCTTCAGTACAAGTTTCTAAAAAATTAGGAGTCACTGCAAAAGAATCTGAAGGCAACTGAAGACAACTAAGAAGGGCATTCAAAGTCACAAATAATACCACGAGTATAATTCACTTTGCATTTTCTGTCACAAGTACAAAAAATGCACAAAGCTTGATGTGTACTTCTATAAGGTGAAATCCATCCCTACACTGATATTACTTTGAATCAGTTACATTTAAAATGTTTAAAAATTGGGAAAAAAATCCTTCAAGAGAATTCACTTCTTATACTTCAAAACACAAAAAAATGGTCCTAAAATAAGGCACAAGTAAAAAATATTGAATCAATGTATGGCAAGCAAAACTTCCACTGCACACCTTATCAGAAGACTGTATTCAAGTTTATCAGTTTACTATAAGGCACAAGCAAGCAAACAATTCCACCCAACAGAAAGTAAAAAACACACAAACCTGATCCTACCATCTGGGAAATGTAAAATCAAGACCTAATTAAATCAAGATAAAGCCAATATTTAAGTGTGATCATGTCCTATTTCCAACTTCAGCTGAGCATTCAAGCTTAAGAAAATACTGGGCTACTCATATATATGCTTGGGTGCTACATATACACACAAAAACATGCAAATACTTTCCTGCTTATATCTATTTCTATATATGGGTATGTACATTAATTATGTCCAATTCTCTAGAAAACACCAAAGAAATCTATTTATGTAGGTGTTGCCTATTATAAACATGATTATTTTTAATTTGTTTTTTTCCAAGAAAAAAAATTGATTGGCCATCTATGACCAATAAATAGCCAATGACTGCAGATATTTCAATTGAGCAAAAAAAAGCTTTGCATTTAAAAATCAAGACAATAAAAAGGTTCTGATGTGTCTGACATTTCCCTGTAACACAATTTTTCATCTTTTTTTTTCTTAAAACCAAGCCTACAATATAACCCAAACAGTTTTCTACCAAGAAAGCCCACTATGGGAAAAGCAGAATATTAAACAAAGAAGTTAAGGTATATTCCATCAAACATTTCTCCATTTGCAATTCATCTTGGTAATAGAGATAGAACCTGGTAAATGCATATAGGACTTGAAGCAGGAGATTTCTCTTGCTCAATGCATAATTCATGTGCTCCGCCTGCAAAGTGTGTAAAATGAGAATTTCACACCGCAGCATGAGCCATGGAGCTGCAGAGAAAAGGCAGATGAAATCATATTCTGCTGTGCGAATTTTATTTCTTATCCTCCCAATATTTATACAAAACCATCACTGACAATCCAAATGCATTGACAGATCACCCACTGTTTCCATTGTGTTAGCACTTGAAAGGAGATCAGGCAGAAAGATAGACAATTTGTTTTTGTATATTTTTTAAATAGTGGATCAGGTTTTTAACAGCTGAGTGACTGTATTATACTTGTAGAAGGAGGTCAACAGTAGCTGATTTTAAAATTCCACTGTAGAGATACCTACTTATACATGCATCATACTCAAATCTGCATTTTAGCTCTACAGTATTTATGCTTACAGTATAATATGTATCTGAACACCTCAAACTATCCATATCTCAAAATGATATAAAAGACTGCAGTACAAGAGACTGACTTTTCTATTCACTGCAGCTCAATTACAGTGAACACAACAGCTTGTTCAAAACGATTTGTCAGGAGAGAAAATACTAAACCATTAATAACATATTCAGGAAAATAATCTGAACTTTTTGTAGAGTATTTTAATGCCAGTAAGTGCACAAATGTATGTAGATATTAAGCTCCAGTGTGAATGTAATAAAACCTTTTTTATTAGGAAAATTTTGCAGAACATGGCAATGGCACCCAACACAATATATGAATGGTAAACATCACCCAGAACATCAGCGATCTAACACAGTTCATAATGTGTGGCAAAATGAGAAACTATAAAAACAGAGCTCACTAACCACAGCTTCTTTTATTCATATGTATTTCAGAAAATCTTTCTCAGTTTTACTGAAAAGGAAATCCTAATGAATAATCTCCCCATATAGACTGCCCAAATTAAGAACACACTACAGCAGAATAACGTAAGCAATGTCTTTTCTGATGACAAATTATCAGAATAAAGTATGTATTTCTGACACCCTGGTAGAAACCATCTGTTTCCTAGGTGGTCTGAAAAATAAGTCAGGAAGGAAGCAGAAAAATAAGTAAGTGCAGAGCTTCTAAAATGTGTCTTGACACATAAGGGATCTATATATAAGACTTTAACTATAATCTTCTTTAAAGTTTGTTAAAAATTGCTTTTTCTTTCCAGCTGGGGAGGTGTTATCTAGATACCATTGGTTATCTTCATCTATCATTAAGGGGCTCAAAATGGGTTTCTCTCAAAAAAACCCCAATTAAGCTAGTTAGCATAGCAATCACTGTTAATAAAATATACCTGTGATTCTCTTCCCCCATCTCATTATCTAACTACATGTCTAAAAATAAACACCTGAATGCAGGCTGAACATGGTTGAAGTGGAAACTAACTTCAATGTTTCAGGGATTAATGTCATATACTGAAACAGTCCTCTTGTTCAGGACATTAAATTAACTACCCCCTGCCCCTTCACTTATGACCATTGTTTACAGTTCATCAGCCATAGTTTGTGGTCCTTATATTAAATGTGCTAATTTTTAAATGAAAAAGAATTTTAGGAACATCTAGTTTCTGCGTAGTGAGCTCTATGCTGTCTGTTCTTTCCAATAATCTCCTTGCTACTTTTCTTGCTGCCATGCATATAAACCCATTGCTATTTGTTTTGATGCCTTTTGTGATGTTTAAATTTTTTAATTTTTTCCCCTCTATTATTTGACTCTATTCTTATCAACTCTTTTGCAACTGTTTAAAAATACTTCTTGTTCCTAACACATTTCCTTTTAAGTGCTTCTTAATCAAGTAAGACTCCAGGACTACTGCAATGTTCTTTCTCTTCTCTTAAAATCCAAGGCCTTGACAACTTTCCATTGACTTCAACAATTCAATCCCAAGCTTCTTGGACATTCCAGTTCTCATATTCAGTCTATTTGACTTCACACATTCTGCTGTTTTAAAATACAAAAAGCTTCTTTATGCTAGTAGTCCTCACATACCCTGTGAAAGAACCAAATAGTTTAGAGAACTGAAGTGAAAGAACTATCAAGATGGTGTCAATATCCTGAGAAAACTGGAAAATGCAGCAGAGAGAAGATAGTATAGTTTGAACATGGCTTTGTAGTGCCTGCTCAGAACTAAGCACACCAGAGTACATATTACTTTCTGGTAAAGTAATATGTAAAAACACTGTGCTGATCTGAGAAGGTGCAAACTGCTACAATTAATTCATGCCCCATCTAGTATCAAAGCAGTTTATTGAAAGGATTTAAGTTGTATTTTTTGTGCTACCAATTTTTTGGCAAGATCCAGTCTGGCTGCTGTAGAAGAAAAAACCTTTGACACAGGTGTGTCACCCAATGTGTCATTTGGGCAGGAAACAATGATCAAACCATGGAAACACATCTCCATTTCTCAAGTAATACAGCCTCACTTCATCTTTTGTTCTACTTGGTTGAAGAAGGGAACAGATTAAAAGTTAAGGTCACAACTCAAGAGGTCTTAGGCAGACCTATAAAGTTATAAAACAAAGATCATGTACAACATAAGTTAAAGGAATGAATTAAAGGAAGTACACACCTCAACAGCCTAATCAAGTAATGGCCTTGCCTCCTAAATGGTGCAAGCACACCTATCCACCAGCTTCAAAAATCGCCAAAAATGCAATGAAGGCTGTCTATTTTGACTATTCTGCCATCTATATAGGAGTCCTGACTGAGAGGGCTTAGCTTAATTTAAAATGCATTAGAGTTTCACTTGATTTTCAGTATCACGTATGGGAATTTCTGAGCCAACATTGTTTTGTAAATATGTAGAAAGAAATACACAGGAAATATTTGATAACAGAAAAGAAAGAAAATAAATAAATTTATTTATTCTTCTTCCTTAAAAGATTTAGCAAAAAGTTCCTCCTTTATTTATTTTGAAATGAAAGGTAAGTGGGTAAACAGTAACTAATTCATGCTATAGTTGGTTCTATAATGCTAGTTTGCGTATAGTGAACTTTTTTAAGCTCTTTTTCTTCACTAAGGTAAGCAATTAAATCTTAACTGACACTGAATAGCTCTGTTGCATATTTTTGCATCTTCACATATTTTGAAACCAATTTTAAAAATATGTATTTTAAAGCTTGCTATTTCATACCTGTTTAAAGAAAACTAACAGAATTTGAAGTAACAGAACTCTTTATTCCTATATCAAGAAGAGACAGCAAGTAAAAGTTGATTGTTTATTAGGAATATTAATGCTACTAATCTATATATACATCTCAGTTATAGATTCATTAACTGTACTATTCTCAACTTTAATACAAAATTTTAAAACTAAGGTAAGAGTTCTATTAGAACACCTTCAAACACTTAAGAAATAATGTACGAACATTTGGTTCTTGGTTTTCCTTCCTCTTAGATCCAGGTACTATAGCCATACTTTAAGATTCCATTTTAATAAAATAACCATCAACATCCATATATTAAGTTTCACCAGTTCAACAATAACCTAAAAATTAAATTAAAACCCAATTAATTTTATTATAAAAGAATAACAGACTATCAGAAAAAAACCCTCTGTTCTTTGTATGAAAAATAATTAGATTCTATTATTCTTCTTCATCTATATGGAGTAAAAATAATATGAAACCATAAACTGAAATAGGGTTTTTTGTTATAAAAATGCTCTTACTTGCTTAAACTATCTAACTACTTTTGGACTGGTGTCTCTATGAAAAGTAAAAATTTGTATTTCATAAATCCTGTATCTTTTTAGGTATGCATAAAACTACTACCCATCTTCATACTGACAGAAAGAAACATGGATGGATGGTTAGATACATATTTTCATACTTTATAGAGGTTTCAAAAAAACATGTTTTACCTTATTAGAGGTAGCATTTCTAGATTTTCCAGACTCAGAGTCACTTTTAGAGTCAGATTCTGACTTGGAGTCTGAAGAAGATTCTTCTGATGAAGTATACTCTGTATCAGAGGAACTGGATGTGCTTCTCTTTTTGGAAATTCCCGCTGCTTTCTTTTTAATATCCTCTGAATCACTACATATTTAAAATAAATGTTAAGAGACATGTAAAACCACCAACGGAATTTGCTTAGGCAAAATCCTACAACAGCATTTCAAAGGTTTATTAAATAAGTTCTAAGTCATTATTTGTCCGCAATAAAAAACTCAGCTATGAATGAATAGTTTATTTAAGGCTTCAAAAAACTGTTCTATTATACTACACAGTACACCATCACATGTAGTCTAAACCAGTGAAACAGTCAAACAAAATGCGAACATATGAAATATTAAAAATACTATTTGGATGCATCAAGCTTTTGACATTACAAAAGGAAGTGCAGCCACCCTTTTAAATAAAGATGCTTTCATTCTATTCCACCTATGTTGAACAGAATGTTGGTGTATCATCTTTTTGTACAGTAATACTGCTTAAAATAAAATCAATTAATTTAGTTTATTGCTTTGTTAATTCTTAGAAATAAGATCTACAATGTCTACAAATAGCTGAACCCATTAAAGAGTTTATAGACAAGAGCTGCTATATACCTGTACCTTTGGTCGCACTGAATGCCTTACAGCTTGAGTCACAGTGCTCTTCACACACTGAAGTTCTGTTCACCCTACCAATGTTGGATTGTGCTGGTCTGTGTTAACACCTACTGAATATTATCTGCCTTGTTCACATCTAATAATACTTTAAATACCAATTAGTAGATTACTCTTTTGTCTCAGGGGGAGTTACTACCATAGGAAATGAAAATTGTTTTCTAATAGTTATCATGGAGCAGAAAAACTGGCATATAGGCATAACATGGCATATAGGAAAAACCCTCTGTTCTTGGATATGCAAAGAACCATTTTGTACTTCCAAATCAGGTGTTTCATACACTACCTGATTCAGCTCCCTTCCCAAGACAATAAATTGGTTATTGAAGTGCTTGAAGGGTAACAAGGTCAACAATAATTAAACAAATCTAGACCACTCAACTATTAAGAGTCCCTCTGGACTCATATTAAATTGTTGCACATTTTTGCTTAGCTTTAGGAGTAGTACAAAAGAATGTACTATGCTGCATCACTGTTTGAGATTGCAGTGTTTTTACATGAAAAAATACAGGGAAGGAGAAATGAAAATCTAACATGACAGAGATCAAAACAGTCTTCTTGCTCTCCAGAACTTCCTATGACTGAGTTGCCTAAATAAAGTTTAATCAAAATTATTTTAAATCAGTAACATTTAGGCCATGCCTACCCATGAACTGAACCTAAAATTACCTCCCCAAATTTTAGTCAAAAGCATAAAGCAGTAAATTTGAAGCTTGCAAAGCCAAAAATGGAACAGTAGTACACTTAGAAAAGCAAGGTGATGTAGCATATCTGATTGTTAAAATCATAGTGAAAAATAGGTACTGAAAATTATGTTTCAATATGACAACATTTAAAAAATCGTTTGAGGTCAATGACTTAAACAAAAATTCACTACCATATACTATTTAAAGTTTTTTCATGACAACAGAATTATCTGTATTTCATTCACTACCATTCAACAGTAGCTGTGGTTCCATTAACAAATAAGTTGTTGTGAACCCATTATATAAATGAAGTTGTTTTTCAATAATTTATCTTTAGCTTAGCTTTAAAACTAGATTTGAAGATTAAAAATGGTACTTTACTGCACATCAGCCAGTTTTGATGGGTAATAATTGTTTATCTTACTGCTTAAAATTTCAGATGTTATTCTAATGAAAAGAATTTACTGGTAACTAGCTTTTTAACTTTGTGATGATGAAAAGCTTGTATTAATTTAACCTACAGATTTCATTTGTTCTGAACAGGAAAAACAATATAAATCACTTTTAAAATCATTAAATCCTGACTTAAATTAATAAAGTCATAATTAGGGCATTATGCTGTGTTTGTTATGGAAGTGGCAAGGCGAGCTGCTTTAATTACTGTCTGTAATAAAAGGAGCAGAGTGTGTGCTGCGCCCCAATCAGCGCTGTCAGCCACGACTGAGCTGAGCTGCAAACTCATCAAGTGAGCTGGCAGCAGACTACAAAGTAAAGGGCGATTGTGTCTGCAGAGGCCCCTTGCTGACAGCAGTGCAAGAAACAGATTCATACAATCCAAGGTATTAGCCCCAATTACTCAAAATTTTAATGATACTTTAAATACATGATAATGCTGTTGATAATAGGCAATCTTAAAAGTGCTAACACTTAAATATCTTATGACCGTTTCCCTTCACAGCCCTTGCCTCTAATATTTGGATCATAATCTTTTTAATACAACATTATTTAGAAAAATCAATTGTCTTAGTTACATAATGGCAAAGTGTTGAAGGACTTAATTTTAGCTCTCAGCAAAATTGCAGCAAAAGGTAATTAAGTGTTTCACACAACTATTTGATCACTTATTCAGCCTCCCAAGGTTACATCAATTTTCAACAAGCCACCCAAGATTTTACTGAAGTCAGAAATTAATTCCAAACATAAGAGTAGTCTGATTAATGAAAATATAAACTAGGTTCATACACTGACTATTACTAGTATAGACTGACATCACTCCTTGGCCAATATATGCCCAAAATAGCCTAATTAAAGCCTTGGCAGACTGCTAACAGAAGAGTGCTTTATAAGCTAGCATTGCAAAAAATTAAAACCAGATAAACATATACCTACCTTTCATTGACAGCTCTACATGTTTTCTTAGCAGCACTTTCTTTGCTGTCTGATTCACTGTCAGTTGATTCTTCACTGGGAGAGGAACTCCCACTACTCTCATCAGTGCTGCCTTCCTCCTTATCTTCCTTCTCACTTTCACTGTCAGACTCACTCCCTGAAATGAAAACAACCCTTACAATTTTGATCTAAGTATCTTAAATAATCAGTATTTTAGAAATCCAATTTTGTTTTAAATTAAACAATGGTTTAGTATTTTAAGATCCAGCTGCAAGCTTTATTTAGCCTGTATTATTTACCCTGTGCCAAAAGCCGGCAAGGGAATTACTTTCCCCTTGCATCCACAAAATTTTGTTAGTTAAAAACCTGTCCTCTTCAGCTTACAGTATTATACTTTTCAAATTAGAAATTTCAATAATAAATTAATCACATGTGGATTCTTCAAAGTTACATAACCCTATTAGGAGCTGGAGATGACCTCAAATTTTCTAGTCTTTACATTCATTTAACTGCAAAATTATCTTCTCAAACAGCTGCTTAATTAGATAATATGTTCTTAAATACCCATAGTGACTATGATTGAATCACTAATTTAAACAAATAATTAATCCTCTAATTAATCATATAGTTACCAAATATTCAAATACCTGAAGTGAGTATATGCTTCTATTATTTCAGAAATCATTAATTGTATCACTATCAGTGATACAATTCTTAAACATTTCTGCATAATTCCTCAGTTTAGGAACTGGAAGGATGCAGCTCCATGATTGTATTTTAAGATGTCCCTCTTCCATTCAACTAGATGATGATAATTCTTTCAAGTCTCTAATGCTAAACATTTTCTGTGTCTAAGGTCTGGACCTGGGAGAATTATGTTTACTACATCTGAAATATACTAACATCTTCTGAAATGGCTGTCTTGGGGTACTGCCTGACAATAAATGGGAGAACAGTTAAAAAAAACTCTGCTTACTGAACTTGATTGGCAGCTATTACCCTCTTCATCAGTATGCCATTATAATAAACAGAAAACATAATGCAGAACTTCAGAGAAATATTGTAACACAATTCGCTGAATAAATCTCATGAAAGACTACACAATTAAACAAATCTGGCCATTTATCAGCAGAGCAGCACATGCTATCAAAATAATTCTACACCACCACCAAATTCCAAAAAACAACTAAGACTTAAGATTCCTGAGAACCAAGCCTCTGGGCACTTCTCCTGCAAACAGCTATGTGCTTTCAGTTTTAACTGGAGTCACAAACTCTCCTAACTCATACTAGACTCCAAGGAGGATAAAAATAGTATGCCAGCTTCTTGTACCTAGGAAACAAATCAAAGGCTAACTCATTTAATATAGTGAATGTAAAATTTTCCCCTCAATTTATTGAGTTTATACAGAGCTTTGCATGCAATTGTTTTTTCTTTTTATGTACCAGACAGTTCTGAAGACTCAGTGTGCCAGGCAGTGAAAATATAAGTTGCTTTCCAAACACTTACCTGATGAACTGCTACTAGCAGAATCATCTTCCTCTTCTTCTGATTCAGAGTAGAACTTTTCAGTAGGTTTCTCCTTCTTTGGCTTGCCTAGAATTCCAGTCCATTCCTTTGCCTGTAAATAAATTTCAATTTAGGTTTACTTTTGCAACTGGCAACACAAAAATATACACACAACACATAGAATAAAAACATTCAGAGTAGTGGTATTAAGCTGTTGCTAAATAAATCATCTAAACAAGTCAAGAGAAGCTATTAAACTTCTCTTACTTTACACAATTAGGAGAACTAGAAGTTTGGTACATATCTATGAAAGGCGAGAGATGTCTATTACGTAGTCCAGAAAAAGATTTAGTAAAGTAGATTAAAAGCATCGGTAATAACAAATAAATTTCTTTGCCAAAAGAACCTGAAGTCTGAGAGTTTTATTTCTAGATCCAGCTGACTTTGACTAGAATGAAGGTTACATAGGGCTAGTCACCATCTTTATCATCCCAAGACTTAAGCAGAAAACAGATGTGGACACTCTAGGTAGCCACAGACAAATTATATTTCACTTCCACTGCAATTCTCGAAATAAAAGTAATTTTTTACCACCAAGAGAATGCCAAAATGAGGCAGTACTTCCCCCAGACTTTTTTTCTTTCCATATACCTCTATGCTACTAGAGAAGCAGTGTTAAAATGCAGGACAGGAGCAAAAAACAAACTGGCAGACAACTCTATCCACAGTGTGATACAGGTCTGCCTCATTGACTGATCTCACGTGGAATAAGACTTAAGTTTTGAAACAGCCTCTAACAATGACCTGCAAGGCTAAACAACTCTAGAGACACCCTGGTTATCTCTCAAACACCAGAAGCTGCTAAAGCTTGAAAAGACAGTATTCTTTTGGATAGAAATGACAATTTGCATATGGATTGCAGCTTAATTCAGCTTTACTCACATATGCCATGTAGGTACACACAGTATTAGGGAAACCATAAAATTAATGAAAATGGGATACCCTCCAAAGAAAATACTTGCCAAACAACCCCAGCATAGCTGAAGGATTTTCCTGTTTGCTTAGAGGTTTAAATAGTTGGAGGTGGATTTTTTTTTGGTCTTTCATCTTCTGAAGATGACCTCTTTTTTACCTTACAGATGAAAGAACCTTCACACATTCTTTCATGCCAACCCAATTATTTACAAACCTCTGTTTGAGGTGATTATCTAAAATTCTTCCCATAAAAGCTTTCAGGAGTTTATAGACAAATATCACTCTCCCTGAAATGTATATAAAAAGATAGACACATTACAGTACTAAGGAGAAATGTTTGTTCTGCCAGATTGCTGTCCACTGGGTTCTGTAAGTTTCTGAATTTTCTTGCTCTTTCTGTGTGTAACACCTCACAAGCAAGTTAATTCATCTATGATTTACTGAGGAAGTTGGCTCATTACCAGCACTGCATGCTTTTCTGTCTGTATCTGTTACAGTACCATGCCTCCAGGAGCACCACTGGCACACTATATACCAACATCTACATTTCAGCTACTGTTCAACAGCTTTCACTGGCATTCCAGTAGGGCACTGGTACCTGACACATAAATCACAACTCTGGTACTAGAACACAACTTTGCCTCAGAGTTTACACTACAGTAATAAAAAGCTATTGCTAGGTGATGAGCCCAATATGTCAACATATGACTAGTGCACTAATAGATGACATTTTCCTATCATAAACTTTCCTAATCCTCTCCAGATTATCTGAAATGTAAACCTTTATCTCTTCCAAACTTGACACTTCAAAACACAATCAGACACTTCAATACCTAATCAGATTCCCTGCAGCTGCTTGTTGTTGTTTGCATTATCTTTTTCCTTTTTTTTTTCCCTGTTTAGTCTTGGATTTTTCACAAAAAAAAAAAAAAAAAATCTGACTTTGATAGCCCAGCTATCATAGCCCAGTTAACATACTGCAGCAGAGCAGAGATAAAAGATATGAAATCAGAAGTGAGATGGAGGTGAAGAAAGCCTGCTTACTCCACAAATGAAGCAGAAGTGGCCTACAGTTTATCCACTTCTCCTATTGAAAACAACTAACATTAAACAAGTTTCCAGATGCTCGATCTCTAAGATAAAATAAGCAACAGGGAGACATTCCCATTGCAGCAATGGCTTTCCATGCAGTCCACAGGCACTATTTAAATACTTGTGGTTTGGGGCTAATGCTCTGTGTTGAGCAGTGCCTCCAGCAGAGTTACTCTGAGTGCTGCAGACGTACCGACTCGGCCACGTCGACATTTCGGACAGAGGGGTCGGGAGCCACCTCCGGCCACTCGGACAGCTCCAGGTATCCAGTGGCTCGGATATTCAGAGTGTGAGGCAAGGTGCCAAGCTGGAAATGATCACGATCTATTAAAAAAAAAAAAAAGCAGGGTGTGGGGGGGAGGGAAAAAAATACACAAATGCTGTGAGCTCTACCACAAGGAGCAATCTTAATCAGGGCTAAAGGTAATTGCCATTGTATTACCTCAAATGTCATGGAATAAATATAAACTAGGAAGCTCTTCATAGGTCAAAAAACTGATTTCAGTCCATAGATTACAATAATCTCCCCCATAATGGTCAATAAAAAAGCTAATCAGTCAGTGTGTTTAGAGGTGTTGCTCTGAAATGTAGCTTCTCTAAAAATTACTTTACTGTGAATATTAAG
>VWZU01018600.1:70479-93687 GCA_013397095.1 Sterrhoptilus dennistouni
CAGTTAAACAATCCATATACATGTCTTGGCACAAACACATCCAGAATTTTAATAGTTTTTCTTCAAAATGGAGCTCCTTTTAAAGCTTCAAAACTAGACCTAAGTAAGTATGAAAATTAAAATGCAAATTGGCACAATAACAGAGCATTTTTAATTTAGATAGCCTGATAACCTTTTAATTTGAGAAGACAGACAATGGATCTTACTTGTAAAACAACAGGCAAAATGCAAAAGGAAAATTATGATTTTGGAGACAAAAATATCTACAGAGATTCAATTTATTTCAGATTCATATAACATTTGCAATACTCACATTAACAATCTTCTAATAAAGTCCAGATAAAATCCTAGAGCTATTTTCCTAAATTGAAGAACAGTTTTCCTCAAAAGACATACCTTCTGTTATTTAAATAAAATTTAAAATCCACATGAATAGAAATGGATCAATTTGCCAGGGTTTATCATTAGAGAAATGCACTGTGCACCTTGCTTGCTGAAAAGCAAGTAAGCAGACCGAGCATCCTTGCATATTAATCTTTCCTATTTGCTAAGTGACACAATTTGTGAGAGTATTTTGAAACAGAATAAGCTGCCACATTCCTTTACACAATGAACATTTACCAAATGATTTTGGCAGTTATACCTTTAAAAGGAGACTCAAGCAACGGGGCAGGTTTCTGTGCCAGAAATATTTTTTTGGCATATTTGCTTAAAGCTCCACTCTTCTCATTCGGAACAATAAGCTGCCTAATAAATCTTGTACGGTCTCTGATGTCGTAGCTTTGATCATACTTGCCGAGATTTAATACATACTGGGTAAGCAATTTTGTCTGTGGAAAAAAACAGGACAAGAACAGAATACAAGTTATTTATGATTATTGATAACTCTGGATAAACATATTTAAAGAGGTAATAAAAATGAATGGTTATGTCAAACAAATGTTGCTCCACAGGGAATATGCATTTCTAAAGCTGCAAATGGAATTCTGCAGCCAAAGCACATGTCCTCTTCTGTATTGGGGAGGTGAATGCTGAGTACTGAGAAGCAGCCATGTGCTAGATTATTAAACTGCTGAAGTGGAAAGAAAGGCATCATTAAAAAAATAATCATATATGGCAAACCCGCTGAAGGGTCTACGTGAGGATAATGAATGTGGAAATACAACTAAAAACATGGCACTCAAAACTTAATCGGAAAAATATGCAGGACATCAAAACATCAGAGGGTATTAGGGGGCTGGCAAACTGCTTCTGCTGAGGTGTGTTTTATGAAGAGATACTGTCCCTGGCATAAGCAGTGTCTGCACTCTGACTGCACTCAGTTACTTTATCCTGAATTATGACCCATTAAAGCAGACACATGAATCACTGAACTGGATTACTGCAAATTATTTGCAGTGCATTTAGCTGTTACTTTTTCATAAAAGCAAGCTGCTGATGCCCTCTAAAAACCAGGATAAAAGACTTCTTCCATTTTTTTCTTGAAGCTTAAAGCCTTCAGTAATATCGGTCATATATTTATTTATGTAAGAGAGCAACTTATACTATCACAGGTTTTTACAGCATAATAACACCTTCCTAAGTTGATGTTTGAGAGTATTAACACATCTTAAATAATTTTAATCATTCAGATAATTTTTTAAGCTAAGAAAATAACGTAAGAAAGGAATAAGAAAGGAAGGAAACATAGAAAATAGAAATAATGTAGTGTAACCAGAACAACAGGGCTGAATAGACTAGAATCCACTAGATATATTTGAACCATCCATGCTACTTCCTCTATATACAACCAAATAGGAAAAAGCAGAAATTATATACCATCCTAAGGAAGTAAATTTTGGTACTTCAACTCAGAATGGATGCATAACATAGGGTTAAAAATGTATCATCGTAAGAGATTTATCTGCTTTATACAAAGAAACAACATTCCATATATGTATTCTTTATCATGCTATTGCTATGACAATAACACAGTTTCCATCATGTGAGCAGAAAAAATATGTCCAAAAAAAATCAGTCAATTTTTGTATACATCATTTGCTAAAAAAAAGTTCAGATTAATAATTTCCAACTTGAGGATGCAAGTTGAAGTTTTTTTCTGGAGATATAAAAATGTTTTTTCAGAATACTGATTAACTCCTGTAAGCAAGATACACAGTAAACAGAAAATAGTTCTAATTTAAACCCCATCAGTGCAACATACGCAAGTGTTTCAAAAATAACATATGATACCAAATATTGGCATAAATAAGTCATTATATATCAGAATAATGTAACAGTATAGTTTTAAAAAAACTGTCAATGAAACATTTTTCGTTTCTTTTCCCTTTTTAATACCCAAGAATGGCTCTGTGAAAAGATACTTTTTTCCTTGAAGTACTGGGAAAGGGAAAACTTTCCATATGTATTTCACAGTTTATTGGCAGCTAATTCTGTATGAGGGTATAAAATTTTAAACAACTGCATCAGACTGAGCCTACATAATCTGCACTCATGCAGGACTTACACTGTTCAATCTAAATGGAATTGGAAGGGAGGGTTCCCAGGTAGCATGAATTAAACTAAATGAGGGATACCTCCTGCAGCCTTTGCCATCACTTCTCCCCTTGCAAAAAAAGACAAGACTCTTTGCTGTCATGGCAGGAAGCTCAGGACAATGGATCATAAAACACAATGATCTTAACTTGTGAATTGCTATAGGGATGGGAAAAGTTGAAGGCCTCGTCACAGTGGACATTTTTTCAGTGACTGTTGATGGAATTACATAAAGACAAATTAGACAGCTAAAGAGTTGATCTTGAAAGACTGCATTTCCTTTAATGGGACCATTTTTTCCATGATCCACTCCCTTCTCCTCCTCCCTGTTCTGTCCCCTAAAAAATCATTTTCATGTTGTTCAATACAGGTAAATACACATCAAACTTATATGCAAGAATGTTCTGAGTTTGCAAGAAATCTCTTTGCAATTATCACATACACTATAGTTTTCATGGAAACAGGGAGGAAACAACTTTTTTTTTTTTCCTATGGTAAAGCAATTAAACAAGCAGAAGACCTTTCCTACATGGAGGTAGCTAATAGAAACAATTATTTTTAATTAAAAACAAAAAAATAAACTAATGAATGGATATGAGTTTTTCCAACAAAGGAGTTTTCAAAAGAAGCTGAAAATCATTTCAGCAAGCACACTGATTTGGTGAAACATGACAGATTCTGCATACCATGACTGCTTCCTAGAATAGTGACAAAGTGTTCTGACCTGTGATTTAATAAATGTACTATCATATATCATTATTTCCTGATATCTGGACATGCATATTATGTAGGCATAATATAATTTCTTTTTCCGCATACTGCTGAACCCATTATTATTTTCCTGTACAGTTTGTTTTGGCTAGGAGGGTTTGGTTCAGGTATTTCTAGAATTCAATCATTCTCCAGCAACATTTCTGGAATTTTCTAGTGACATTAGTTCTATTTAAGGATTTAATGCCTATCTTACATTAGCAGCAATTAATTTTTTGGTACATCCACACTTGAAAATTTTACAATACAGGTTTTACCATCAGATGAGGCTCTACAATGAGAGAGAAACAGTCATCTATCCACTCCTAGATATCATTAGCTTTCAGTAACTTGATTCTTTAGACACACAAGATAAGGCTATTGTGCTAAACCACGATTGACATATCTATTTACACCCTACAACTACTTGGGACATTTTCTGGTGGGAGTCCTACTATATTAGACAACAGAAAGCCATCAAAATATCTTTATACTTTCTGCTATATGCAAGAAACATCTTAGGCAACTATGACATATTTCTCTTATATGACCTCCATTTAGACAACTATCTAGCACACTCACGATTTTATGACCCTAAGTGTTGAAAAAAACAAAGCAAGTTTACCAAATAATACAGACAACCAGAGGGAAGCCTGCTTTTATTACATACCTATCCAGATATAACTGAAACTGAGACTTCCTTAAATTATGAACATCTTTTGAAAGCTCATGAGGTGATAAAGTACACTTTAAATTTTTAGAAGAAATCCTGAATGTTAAAAATCATTCCTTTGAATGTGCTTCACTAAGTGGTTCACCATATACTTAAGGAAACTACAAGCAAATAAAATAATATATTTAGACAAAGGGAATAAAACAAGCAAGTAATATTTCCTCCAGAATTTTGTGCTTTTCTCCAAACATGATTAACAGATGAGTTCAACCTGCCTTTCCCTCACCTGGTGAAAGAGCTCTTTTCATCTATTTGGTCAGCACTGAATGTCTCTTTGCCATTCTACCACCACTTTTCAATAAAGTAAAATTTTATCTTTGAGGTTTTCACAACTCCATTAACTTTGGATGAAACTAATAAATTATTCATAAAATTACTATATCATAGGAAATTATATGGAGACATAAAACATGGGATTGAGGAGAGGTGGACAGACTGACAACTGGGCAATCAAGTCTACAAGATTCGACAACAAATTTTAAAAATTTAACTGAAAAATGGCTGGACTTCTTAGGAACTGAAGTAATTCCAGGAGGTAATTTTAATACTCAGTGAGTAAAGAAGAGTTACTCCTGGAAATTATAATGTTGGAAGAGTGCTGCCAGCCTCTAATAGGAAACTCATGGTATTCTACTTTGAAAGGAACTTTGAATCAAGCCAAGTCACCAAAACTACACTTTTAGAAATTTTATGTGAATACCTTGACCACTTGAGATAATAACTTATTTTTCCACAACCTAAAACTACAAGAGAAAAACATTCTTTGATGAAATTCATCATTTAGTAGGCATCTCAGGAGACAGTTTCTTCTGCTTTATCGTCACTACCGTGTTTGAATAAAGGGTTATGCAGCACTTACCATGAGGATTTAAAATGTATTAAGATGTGAAATAGCAAAAAAATGCATCACAGAAATCATCATCTCCTTGTATGCAATGTATTTTTGACCAAATATGGTGTGGAAGAATTTACGTGCAAAATTACAAAAATTATATGAAAAATTAGTAAGGGCTAAAAAAATTAGTATGGGCTAAAAGAAAATGGTTTACATAGTCAAACCAAATCTTTCCTTATCTCAGTCAGCATTTTCTTTAGGATGAGCACTGCTAGAGAGAAGTCACCTTTTATTACTGCCCCGTTCAGACTGTATAAGAAAAGCACTTGCTCCTATCTGAATGTATGGCAAGACAGTTCATCTCCCATGTGCCCTACAAAAAAAAGTCTAAGAATGATCACATCTGTAGTTGCATGTAATTATCAAGGAACAAGAAGACATCACAGTTGCAGAGGTGTAAGATCCTGTGCTATGCAAACTGTTGAGGTCTAGTAGCCCAGGAAAGTATATATATATCAGACAACATCTTTCTTCTACATTTGGAAAAAATACCCTTTGATTTTACAATCTTTTACAGCAATAACTGGAATTACAGTGAAAAATTAGTGTCAAAATACTATATTCCATAGTTAGTGACTGGGTTCACAGAGCTGTCACTTAGAAGACTGAGGCACCTGGCACATCTCATAGCTATTGTTTTCAGCTGCTTAGAGATCTAAGTTCACCTCTTTGTGTTATCTGACATTTTTAGATTATTTTTACTCCTGGAGATTATTAGAACTCACCCACTACCCAAGGTAAAAGGAAGTAGGAAAGACTAAATCAAACTAACCAGCCAACTAAGTAAAACAAAATCAGGGAAAGCAGTTACTATCTTTAAAACAAGCACTGATGGAAAGACAAAACAAGGCCTATTACTGGCATCTCCTTTTAGATATCCTGAACAAAAAAGTGAGCATCTTCCTGTTAAAAATGACAGCATTTCATTGAAAGTTCTGGTTTTGCTTTCAGAAAACGTTAAATCATATCAGCAAAATCCTCTACCTGGTATTACTAACACAATTTACAGATCTTCTCTATTTATGTGAGTTAAAATGTTCACAATTTCCCAAAGACAGATAAAAAAAAAGAGTTTGTCTCATCAATACATTCACATTCATGATCCAGCACACACCTAAAGACTCATGGTTAGATTTAGTCTGTTATATTTCTTGAAAACATATATTCAGCTTTTCTTCATAGAATAATATGGCCTAGGTTTGGTTACTTATATAGAAGAAATCATTACTAATCCATAGAGACTGTACAAAACCTGCCATGAAACTATATACACACAACACTGACTTTAGGTTTACCTGCTTTGAATTTGTTAAATAGAGTTTTGCCCCCAGATTTAAGATCTGCAGTTTCACAAGGTCGTCCTCACTGGTGAAGCTCTTGGCTGTCTTTCTCAGAACATCCGGCGCGATCTTTGGAACCCGCTCGCAGTACTCGCCAATGAGCCAGAGAATGCTGGCTCTGGCTACTGGAACCTGGGAAAACATTGAGCACTCCAGGTTAAAACAGTCAAAAAGACTACTTGCATACCTGTATGTGTCTGTGTTCAATAACAAGTTAAACAAAATATTATTTAAAGGCAATTGCAATGCAAGAAATGCAACGTGAAATTAAATACGGCCACTGTGGTTGACTGAATGTTCATAGAAATGTAAGGTACTGATTCTGACCCAAACCCCATGCACTACAGGTTGATGATACAGAGGCACACAGAAGTGACATGTTGATGACCACAGTACAAGCTGATGAGATCTGGGAACACAGTCCAAGCCTTCAAAATGCGGTTGTGAATTCCTGCCACCAGGTTATGGTAAACACTATGTTGAAACCAAACAGAGCTTGCCTTTTTTTTTTTTTTTTTTTTTTTTTTTTTTTTTTTTTTTTTTTACCATATTCATATAGAAATGGTTTCCAACAGTACAGCTTTCTCAAATCCTGCCTATCTAGTTTATAAGCATACAGATTTCTTTAAGACTATTTCTAGCTTTCCTTCACTTTTATTCATAATTTTATGACAATAAGATTTGTATTTTTGCAAATGTCCAAGATCAATTGAACTTACAATGCTGGTGAGACAGAAGTTCAAAATTGCAATTCACAGTTTCTGAATGAGATCTACCATCTTAACTGAAACACTTTGACCAAAAAGTTCACACAGGTCTTACCATTTTGGAGCTACTCAACAGTATCACTGAAATAACTGGTAGTAGCAGCTTTTAGATGAACTCCCAGTCTGTGATGCTGAGTTCAGAAGCATTGCCAAAGATAGAGAGGGAAGGCAAAATGAAAAAGCACAGAAGGAAACAGAAGCTCATTCTCCAAACATGCAGTTTAGCTAGAAGCAAGTTGAGATTTAAACGAAATTATATGCACATACTCTTGTAAAAGGTGAGCGAGCCTACATTACCCTGGTGGTCAAGTTAAAAATTGCATCTGTGTTAGATACATCCCTGAAAACACTTTTCTCCTTCCTTGAGCAGAAAGAAGAAAGAATGCAGTAAGAAAGTTCAGAAGCATGTCTTGTATACTGTCTACAGACTGTGGTGCTCTAACATTCTGAACAGGTTCTTGTTCCACAAATGTTGAAATGTTAGGGGAAAAGCATAACTGTTCTAGTCTATCATAAAACTGACCATAATTTAGAAAAAAAGAAAAGTTTCCACTGCAATTTCAGCTAATTTTATTGCTTTTTCTGAAAGGATCAAAACCACTCATACTAACATAGTCCTTACACTACACAGTGATCTTTATTAATAAGCTTACACTAATGGCAGGGTGAGTTTTGCCTTAGGTGAGGTTCACAGGATATACACACCTTAGAAATGCAGCACTGTGGTTCTCAAAGCAATAATTCTTAGTAACTTTTATATATGGTTTAATTACTTTTCTAGCATGTCTGTTATTAATATATGAATATCCATTTCTCAGAATTACAATGGGAACCAATTATTAAGTATTTTACTCAGTAATCTCATAACATTTGAAAGTAGTACTTATGAAAGTATATTCTAAAAGGGTAAAATGGCCCACTAAGCCTACTAAGGAAATACTAATCATGTTTACAAGAATGTTTAAAGATTAAATGTGCTCCAAAAAGTTTGGAAACAACTCTGAAAAAAGTCAACTTGACGATATTGGCCTCTGTACTTGACATGATTGCAAATATATATGCCAACAAAAACACAAACAGGCATGTCATGGGGAAAAACAGAGGACTGCCTCCACTGAAAGAGAAAGCACATCAGAATACAGAGTCCAACAACAACAAAAAGTCTTGCAATAGATAAAGACCAATTCTATAATGGGGAAAAAAATTACAATAGAGGTAACATAATATGTTGAGAGTGGTATAACACAGTGACTTAACATACATAGATATATGTAAATACTGATCAAGATATAGATGAATTCGTTTATGTACATTGACAAAAAAAATTAAATAGCCTTGGCATTTACAGTAGGAGACAGTAGGAGAGAGATGAACTAGCTACTGAAAAATCACTACATATAAAAACTTTAAATGCAGTCGGAGTATGTTCGTCTGCAGAGTGGTAAGACTGATGCTATTACTGTACTCTGATTCAAAAGGGAAAGAGGTTATTTCTAATGTTGCAAAGGTTACACTGCATTAAGACCTCACACCCAATCTATTATTTTAAATTGGGCTAAAGAATAGTAATTGAGTGGTACATTAGATTTTCCAGTATTGGAGCAGTTCGAGTTGCCTACTGCACAGATAGATACCTCTAAATAAGAATATATAGGCAACTTCAGATTTCAGTTATGCTAGATTTATTTTTCTAAAATATTTCATTACAGACTTGTTAAAATACTAAAATTCTACAAGAGATCACCAAGTACCATAGTTTGGGCAGCAGCCTATCAGAAACATTCCTTTTCATATATTGTTGTCTTTTTAAAGCATACATAATTCACAGAGCAGACCAATTTCAGTAATAGCATTAATAATGACGTGCAAATATCATTATTGTACTTTTCCTAGTCAAGCCCAGGACTACACTTTAAAACCACAACCAAATGTATTTAAATATATTTAAATAGTGTGCATTTAAGTAGAGTGTTTTACCCTTCAAGATTTTTTCCCTAGTTTGTAAAATTACATTATTAGACTAATAAACTAGTTTTACAAAGCTAAATAAAGCTTCATTTGAAAAACAGGGACAACGGAAGTCAGAAATTTCTTGTGAGATTTTGCCTTTTAACCAGGTGGTTATTATGTAAATACTTCTTATATATTAAATACAATTTTGTGCCACAAGAATCAATACCAATTAGAGACTTTTTGAATCAAACCCGGAGCAGAAGCCATTTTAATGAAAAGTGTATGTCGAACTGATGAACCCAATGTTTCTGTGTCACTGGATTCATTTGGGGTCAAAATCACACAATATTTTCAGACTTCTTTTTCCCTGTTTAAGTCTTCCAGTTCTCAACCATGTAATATCAAGTGCATGATCCTGCAGCTGCTGTTTCCAGGGCACTCAAAACAGCAAACAAGAAACGAAGCCCCCTCTAGACCTTCACTGCCTTTTCCAGTATAGCTTAAGTAGGGACCTTGAATTGACAAAAATGCAGGATATAATACTTTCATTATTCAGCCCTGCTCTGCATTATCCTCAAAGGCAAACAGGATTGTAAATTACTTTGCCTGATGTTTTATTCCATACGGCCCAAGCAAGTGGTTAAGTGCACTTTTTAAGCCTTTAGTACCAGGAGGCAGTTTCTATTGCCCTTTCAACCCATTACCTGTCTCAAGGAAAATAAATAAATGGTTAAAAAAGAGAAACAAAAAACCAGCCAGACAAGACTCCCCTCAAAGCAAGACTCTGGTTACTTGCAACAATTAGAGAAAGATATTATAAAGACTTACAGATTGCTCTAAGCAGCTCAACTGAAAAACTATGGCAAAATAGTCCAGCTCTCAATATATTCACACGAAACACAGGGGTAAAGCACAACTTAAAATCACCAGTTCTGGTTATTATTTACTCAAATTGTACATATAAAAATTATTGTATATATATTACAATTATTATTTGAGTATTATATACTCAAATTGTATATATATACACTCAGATACTCAAATTGCAAATGAGGTGTAATTTTCTTCATCCAGAAGAAAATTTGCATAGCTAGCAATTTATTAAAATTTTACCTGGAATCAGAAATGGAAAGAGGGATAAAGTTGATCTGAAATGTCCGATGACAGCAAGAAGAAAAGGTACAGAGGAAAAAATAGGAGCAAAAGAGAAGTATCTGGGTTTTGTTTCCAAATGGTAGACCTTCAAGAACTCCTCTATTTTTTGAAACTCTACATATAAGATTCCTTTAAAACAGAATTTTTACTGGTGACTGCACCTCTTATACAGTATACAGACATTTTTTAAAAATGGTGTTCTATTCAAGCAGAATGTTTGCTTCAAATTCAGTATCCCTTGATACCATGTCCCAGAGGCCACATATTCCTCTCAAATTCTCAACAACCACATAGATAATAGAGCCAGTATGAAAACTGTCAAATTATGAGAATTGTTCATTAAATCATTACTAACACAAAGGTTTAAAAATCCCTTTTAAAATCTGAATTTTATAGAATCTGAAGCTTGCAGACCTGAAATACATACTAAGATATGGATGTCACAAGTCTGTGATACCCTCCCAATGCAAGAAAGGAGAACTAAATTAAAGCCAGCAAGCTGCTCGTTCTGTGAACCCATATCAGAAACACAGCTACAAGCAGTATTTATGTAAGTCTAGGAAGTCAAGTTTGTTACCAGCAGATGAATGGACAGAGCAATGTTAAAAACTATGAGTCCACCATAAGAATTCCAATCCAAAACAGTAAATAATAACACTTAATTGTGTCCATAAGTGACAAGATTGTCCTCAAATATTAAGCTCTTGCACACATGCCACTATCTATTTTTGCTCTACATTTGCAATGTCTTATCCTTCCAAGAAGTATTCCTCCTCATCTCTAGATCAGAAAACCCTTCAGACTTGTTTCATGTTCATGCTCATATTTTAGAAGGAACTAGGAATAAGTCTGTAATGAAAAACAATAATGCAAGAATTCACCAGCTATCAAAAGAAAAAACCTGCATTAGTAGTACTTATTTTACCAGCTTAGCCTTAGTAGTACTGTAAGAGAAAGATCACACAGGAAGTCAAGATTCCCATCACCCGGACAGCAGTCCTCCCTGGAAACAATGTACCATAATAAATTATTTTTCTAAAATGGGAAAGGCAGAAAAATTTGGAGACTACTGGCCTTGGAACACAACACAAAAACATATTCTACACATACTGATGGACTCCAAGATATTTGTAAGGAAAAATACATCTTGAAATCATAAATGTTTTCAGAGAGTTGTAGAGTTGTTAAGTCGGTGTTCTGCAGAAATCAAAAGGCAGGTAACACCAGAGAAGTGACACAAAAAACACTAAATAAGTAGTATCACTACGTCATTGCATAAGGTTTCTCCAGCATATCTGACTACTGCGTACACTTGTGGTCACCTCACTTTAAAACCCATACATCAGGGAAAGGCAAAGAAAAGAGGGAATAGCTGATCAGAGATATGGAATATGAGGAGAAATTAGCATTTTTAGATTAGCAAGCATGATGATGTGACAGTAAACAGAGTAATCAGATGAGAAGATATGCTGGAGGTGCGCCACAATGAACTTGTATTATCTTTAAAACCCTTTCCCTAAAGCATCAAATTTTGTTGCTGCTGGAGATGAAACTACTAAGACAGGTTTTGAACTTACCCTTTTTTAAATGGCTCTTTCCCATAAGTATATTTTTTAAACTTCTGTCACTCTAAAAGCTATACACACAAAACTAATTAAGCCTACCTCAGAGTGCATACCTAACACAAATGAGCACTACTCCAATCTCTGGTCCAAAGCTTAGCAAGTCAATCAATTGTAAAGCATGACAACATTATTAACACATTGACAGCTAAATGGAAATGTTTTTATGGTTTTTAAAAATGGAATTTTTAAGAGATCCAATTATTCTCTTCTTTGATGTCTTCAGGACACCATCAGTATTTCTCTCTTACAGCTTTTAAAGGGTATGAGGAAAGGAGCTGGAACACAGCTGGATAAAGTTGTTCTATGCACATGTCTAAGTACTCAGCAAGTATCACACATAAAATAGATCTTATAGATCTTTGTCTGGGCACACTTGGGATAAAAGCTTAAGGTACAAATGAAAACACACAAAAGAACAAAAATAACCACAGTTTTCAGATATGTAAGAAATAATCAAAGGAAAAACTGAAACAGACATGGTCTTTATCATAAATTAGAGTCAGTGATCTACAGAAGTTCAGGGGTTTTTAAGTGAAGTTCCTAATATTTTTTCTGGTTGGTCTATTTTTTATATATATGGTATTAATACTTAGCTTCTTCTTACTTAGCTTTTATTTATTTTACAAGGCAAAATTGTTGTCTTCTAAATATTCTATATCCCACCCCTTTCTAAATGGCTTCTGTGAATGAAGAAGATGAAGACAAGAACAAGTCTTCAGCAAAGTGTATTTCAGTAAAGTAAATGATCTGAAAAAAACATTGCTGTGAAAGATTTTTAGACACCTTAACATTGCCAATCACAATCTCAGGCTAGCACAACTGAAATTTATAACAATATCAATGAGAAAAAATCAGGCACAAACCCAAAAATCTATTCCACTGAGTTTACACCAACTTTGCATATTTTAGTGGCTGTTTACCCTTGATTTAACTAAATCATGACAGAACAATCAAAACGTTTCTTCTTTCCTTAAAGGCTTTTCAATTTAATAGTGTTTAATTCTGTTAAGAACTTACTCTTCATGCTTTCATCTGTGTAATACATAGTACTAAATTAATTTCAACTCTAAAAAGGAACAAATAATTTCTTTGTTCCCATTCCCCCAACCTTCAGTTTCAAGTCCATTCAAACCCACATGTGGCTGCTTCTCCTACATCCAAATGCCAGTGTCTGTTAAAAACACTGGTATACTCCTGTAAAGAGCTACAGAGCAGGTCCCCTATGTTTCAATCCTAATACTTTACAACAGAGGAGAGGCTGAGGAAAAAACAAACAAAATGCCAAAAAGCCCTGTACAAAGTAATTATGTACACTTGTGTATGTAAGTATGCATATTGTTTGTCAGTGTAATAATGGTCAGGAATCCTTGATCTGTGTCTGTCTTAGAGCAGACAAAACCCAAGGCAATTGTGTTATGTCAACCCACAACCACTTTTGCCATAGTAAGATCAGTGTTTGAAGTACAAATGCAGAGGTCAGGAACTCCAGTAATACTATATTAAGTACTGACATCTCAAGCTAACGTCCTCAGTAATTAAATACTCATTCTGAAATGTATGCATTTATTCTTTACTGAAGTAAGGAGTGGAGGGTTTGGACTAGATGCTCGTTACAGGTCCCTCCCAACCCAAACCATTCTCTGAAGGAATAAATTCATTTGCAGACATAGTAGGGGCAGTCAGAAAAAGTGGTAGAGTATTCAAATTATAAATATGAACTTCTTCAAAATATATTCTTTAATTCAAAATCTTGAGCATACCAGGAAAGGTTTGTATCTTGAAGTTATAATTACAAATGTCATAGAAAGATGTAAAACAATCACCTTGGAGAACCTACAGCTGCTTGTACATTCATGACTACACAACTGTAATTCTTGACCACTTTTTTGTTCTTGAATAAAAACCATGATTCAGAATCAGATTTTGATTACTTAATTCCAATGACTGCTCCAACCCACAGACTGTTCTATTACTGAGCATTTTCTGATATTCTGTACAATATTGGAAAACCAGAGAATGTTGAAGGACAGCATGTCTTTTCTCTGTCCACCTTATTTGACTTAAAAAGGATTTTCTTTTCCACAAAACTTAAGAGTATTTACTTGAAAGTATTAACTGTATAAAATAGCTACAAAACTCTTCTAAGTTTTAAACAGAGTATTTAGAAAAGTAACTGTTTTCTCTTGCAGAGTATGTGGAAATAAGATGCCAAACTAATTAGGTTAAGTGCCAGAACATTATTTTGGAGATTGTAATAATCCATCAAAATATTGCACAAATTTTCTGAAAATACAGGTGATTATTATACATGAGGTATTACTTCTTTTGAAATGTAATTAGCAACAGTATCTTATTTTGGTATGAGCAATTCCGTAGAACTTATTTTCTTTATATCATTTACAAAGTGGTCATCACCTCTTAGCAGCTTAAGATTTATTTGATTTTTTAGTAAGCATCAACCAAGAATACCATGTTTTCTTTTTCTTTTAATACTCCACTTTGCTGAATTTAACTATTGAGAAATGAAAGGTCACTGATTTAGAAACTTCCATTACCAAAAAAAGTGTAATTTTATAAAATCAAACAGTTCTCTACAGAAAAAATAATTGTTGACAGATCAAAATCTGACACCTTGGGTTTAGGATATAACAGATAGCTATTGGACATCTCTATACTCTAATTTAGGAGAGATAACTAAATGTTTTATCAATTACTGGGCTTGTGAGGAGAATTAGGGAATTAAATATTTGAATATCTAAAGGTCGATTAAATCTAAAGACAGCTAATACGGAATAATTCAAATTTTAATGTTAAATACCACAGAATCTCAAATACCCAGAAGACATAAAAGGCAACTTCAAGACACTGCAACACACTCACAAGAAGCATGTCTGATACCAGAAAAGGTCAGGTAATTTGGGGAGAAAGGTTTAAAATAAAACTTTCAAACTCCATTCTGAATCTTGAAGAAAACTGGCTAATAGTGTTTAAGTTAACTGCTTATTTTCATTTCAATTTACCCACTCCACATTCTAAACCTGCTATTCATCCTGAAGTAACAGGACTAGCAATACTCAACATTTCCAGGGATCTCTTTAAAAAGCTTCTCAGACCTAAGGTACAAATTGGAGCCATCTGATGGCTTCTTTTCCCTTCCATTAGAATGATGAAATATTATATTTTATGTCAAAAATAAAAAATTATTTTGAATTTCTCTAACATACCTACTTCCATTTACAGCACAAGTTCAAAGGAGATAAAAACCTCATTATCAGTTAACAAGGCAAATAAGAGAGTGTGAACAAATACTCACAGTAATGTTATCCAAGAGTTTGGCCATATGCTTAATAATTTCACCATGGTGTGCTGGCTGGGTTTGCAGCAGTTTCTTAATGACAACAACGCTTTCAGCAACTACGATTTCTGTTTTAGACAAAACAAAATTATTAATTTTAAAAGCATTTATGCAAAAGAAAAAGCCATAAATAATTGATTGTAAAAGATGTAAAAGCTTTCCAAATATGCTTTGCAGAAGTGAATTATATTAATTTGGTAAAAAAGTGGTAAACTGTTCTACTAAGTAATGTAAGCTCAGCTTCCTGAATCAAGTTACAATCAGCAGCAAGAGAACACACATTCTAAATGTAAAAATACCAACCCAGTACGTACTTGTATGAAATTGCGTTTTAGTGAAGCTGCAGTTTGTATTTTTCCTATAAAACTGGAAGAGTGTAAAAAAAAAAAAAGTCCAATTTTCATTAAAATTATGCATATTCAAAAGTAATTTGCAGTCTGCAATGAGAATAAAAATGCCTGCATTAAAAATAACAGCTCTTTCATACGCTAGAGAAATATCTAAACATCTCCTTTGCATTTTTTCTAAATGCAAAGAATGTTTTGCTGTTTAAACAGGTCTGTAACCCAGTCTCCAGTACATTCAAATGAAGCTTCTAAAGAGCAAGCTGTTGTAAGATTCATGCCAAAGTCATGCACTGGAGTGCTTAATTACTGCAGCAAGTAACATTTACAGCCTGATCAACTTGTATGAAATGTACAATTTTTGAAGCTGAAAACACCCCATATCAGCAGAGGCAAGCTTCCCTGCAAGAGTAAACTCATGTAAGGAAAGATGAAGAAGCATAACTACCATTTTTTAAAACAGAGGTGTTCCTACATTTCTGTCTGAGTTAGTCTGACACATGGACCATTCAGCAATCAAGCATGCTCCAATTTTAATAGAATAGTATGGGGTTGTCTAAATTATAGGGGGTTGTGGGGTTTTCTCAGGGTTTTTTTTGGAGAAAGCAAGCTTCTTTTTGGATAAAGGCTTTCCAAGAGCTCTGAGCATTTCATTATACCATATGCCTCTGAAATGTTTAGATTTTGGCTTGTAGCTTTTTGTGTCATCTTTTATTTGACCTGACATCTATCATTTTTCTAGACTAATTTTTTGAAGCAAGGTTAACATCTCAAGGTCTTGCACAATCCTACAGATAAATTTAATTTACACTGTATTTTGCCAGATATTAAAATAGGAAGCCAATTCTTGAAACTTGAAAATTGCAATCTGGAATATTTATAGTGGGGAACACTGGAATGGCAACTTTCATCATTCAGAATTTTGTGATACACTGAACAGTTAAAAAAACCCCAACCCTGAACCCCAAAAAAAATGAGTGGACATGAAGTCATAATTAAAAACACTTGCTGACAACGTAAAACTGATTATGGTAATGTCAACTGCGATAGATGAGATATTATCATAGGAACTACTTCAAGGTTATGTGTGGGAGCAAATTTAAAGAAAATAAACCAGAATTGTAAACAAACTGTTAATTACAATTGTAAACAATTGTAAACTAGTATTTTTTTTACACAAGTCTAGATACTGGGGAAAAAAAGTACAAACAAAATCAAAATGCATTTGTATCAGAATAAGGACTGGCATAGTTATAAAAACATACACTCTGTGAGGCTTGCTTTGTGCACACAAATGATACCAAAAATGAGCAGGAAATAAAAGAGAAATACTTAGGTTCAAAATCTTAACAAACTTCAGCAAAATACTAGAAGGGGAGATGAAACATTCTGAATGTGTAGTAAGAAAATTTTAAAATCTAACTCCTACTAGAATTATCAAAGAGGAAGCCCATACATGGCAATGATAAATGAACACAAAAATTTTGAAACGGCATAAATCATATCTAAAGGATTATAAAGGGTAAATTAAATTCTTATAATAAATTCTTAAAATCTCAGAAAATCTGAACAGGAATCCTTTTATCAATAAAGAAGCATACATGGGGTACACCAGCAGTTTCAAGTTTCAAGACATAGGAAAAATCTTTGTTTCTTATAACAATCTCGAAGAGATGTGGAATTGACTAAGTAGGACAATCTCTGAAGAGCCTGCAGCCTGACAACTTCCAAAAACTTAATATACTCAGTCATACACTGTTCCATTTTGTCAAATAATGATACACGCATAAAAATATTAACAATGTCATAGACAGTAAATTGTAGAACTAAATTAAAGACTTTTTCTATAATCGGGAATTTGGCTGCATTATAACAGAACATCAGAAAACCATCTCAGCATGGAGTATATTACCAGAGAATGTTCAAAATGTGAATCTTGAAATAGAACATTTGAAATCATTAATGTTGCATCAAATTTTCTTTCCCTTACATTAACCTACCCTTGCAACAACTAAAACACACATGTGAAGACTAATTTATCCACAGCCTACAGTTTGTATAACCACTTCTTCTAAAAGCAGCAAAACTGCATCACCTGGTTTTGAACAGGATGCCATTTCGGTGGATGCCCCTTCCCCAAAATATTCAAGGTGAGGTATGACGGAGTTTTGAGCCACTTGGTCTGTGCAATGTATCCCTGCCCATGGCAGGGAGGTTGGACTACATAAAATTTAAAGGTCCCTTCTAACCCAAACCATTCTGTTCTTAGGGTTACTAACAACACTGTTAGGGTTAAAAACAATGCTAAAAGGCAAACGCTAGAGCTAATTACCCAGGCAGACCTAATTGTCTGCTTTTCAGAACTGGCCCAAGTTTAAGTTTTTACCTTGTTAACGTTTCCTTCCTTATAACACAAATAACAAATCCCAGAAACTCTATTAATAAATATAAAATGGATGCTACAAGTCGCTTCTCTTTTATGCCATTCTAACAGTAATTAGAAGAGATATGCACTAGTTACCAGACGTATTAACAGTTCCAGTAATTTTATGACTTGTAGTTTTATATAGACTTGTAAGGCAAAAAATGTTTTAGCTATACATTCTGCAGTCGTACTTACATTCAACCTTTGCAACTTAAAACAGAAAATGGAAGTCACCCATCTAAGAAAGACCTGCAGGATTTCTAGTATCTGCAGTACAGTCAGACAAGAGACTTCCTATAATCCCATCTCTAACATCTAAAACTACTTTTATATCACAGTGGGGCCAGCAGTCAGTTGAAGCTATCAATACAATTGGAAATGCATCAGTCAAATGCCAAGTGTCACACTAGAGAAAGAAAATAACTTTTCTTTTTATCCTTCGTTCAGCAAATGATGAAGGAAAATAATTCTCAGCCCTCAACATGGCTTCACAAAAACAGTCTCTTCAGGAGCCACTAAAGTTTAGCTTATGAAAATAATTTGCTAAGGTGTCTCATCAATGAAATTTCTAGTTTCTGTTGTGCTTCTGTAGTTGAAATGTTGTCAGGCTTTTCCCCCCACATTCCAAAGCTTTCCTGAGTAGGGAAAATCTGACTTTAAGTCACTTATAAGCATGCAAAGAAAATTTCAAGAGCAGTTCTTGACATTGTCATAGCCTTGTTCCTGGAACACTGCCCTGCCTCTCATCACCCAGGTTGAAGAATGATTAACTGTAAAGCTCTTGTGCCAGATATAGCCAAGATATCTTAACTGTTGGGTTGTATCTAGAGTTACAGAACAAGCAGATGGAATCAGAAGACACTTTTCCCACAAGCTTGGTCCTTTGGGATTCTGTTTTGGTTTGGTAGAATTAGTATGAGCACCTCTCTTCTGCACTCAAGTGAATTCTTCATAATAAGAAAACAGTACAGAGAAAGCACAGCTGACCCTGCTATCAAAGGCCTCAGAACCTGCTGGACCTACCAGCTTGTGCTTCAAGCAACAGGACTACTTCCAGGCTCCAAATGACTACAAAAGAAGTAGCAGAGTAAACAGATTGCTTGCACACTTTAACGGCAAAAGCTGGGGGAAAGCAAGATTAACCAAGAATCTTAAAGGTATTCTCTTACACTACCCTAAATCTCTTTTTTATTCCCTTACCATGCCAAAACTCTTACGTTCAGTAAGCTGTGACTATTGGTAATTTCCTGCCACCTGGGGAAAGGTATCATGTAAATTATGCCATTCTATTCATTCCTTGAAAGAAGGAATAAAGACACTGCAGCTATGGTAAAGCAATTTGCCAGCTGCCAGGTTTAAAAGATCCTCAATATATCCTTTGCAGTCTTTCAGAACAGTAAGCACAAGAAGATAATTTTATTTGCTAGACAACTACTTAGAAACAGACATGAAAACTAATCTTTTTGAGACAGACCTTTGCATACATGCACATGCATGTATGTGTATATATAAACATACTTATATATACATATTGAATCACTCCGAAGAAAATATTAAATCTACAATCTATGATAAAATAAAAATCTTTTTCCTCTTATCTTAGTTTCTTCTTTGCAAAACAAAAAGCAAGAAAATAGAAAGGATTGTTAAGTAACAAAAACTGTATTCTGAAGTGACAGTTTTATTACTTCATTTAAAACAGAAGAAATATGGGAATTTGTACATGCTGAAGGAAGCCTACTCAGAGGAAGATTGCTAGAAAAATCAGGCAAACTCAAGAAGAACCTTTGAAGCTTGTACTTTTACTGTGGTTGTTGCTGAATATAATACAAGAAGGTGCACTTTGCAGACATAGCTTTGTAACATGATATGGGAAGATATTTTAGAAACAGTTGATAATCACAAAGGCTTAAACAGAAATAAGACCTACAGAACTAACAAATGAAAGTCACATATATTAAAAATGCAAAGCTATATATGGAGGCTGCTCTAAAATTTCTGATACAAGATGAGGTGGTTGAGAATGACAACTCAGTTCATAAAACAAGTAAGAGAAAGCTCTGTGTATTAGTGGGTCACTGGCCAAATATATGCTGCAAAAATGATACCCCTAATAAAGGCCTTCTCGGGATTGCTATGAAAAATATCTGGATGAGATACAGAGAGGCACTAATGCTGCTTTTCAAAGCTGAGAACAATGTCACCTAAGTTCTCTGAAGTATTTGAACTACTCCAGGATGCTCCAAAATCATGGTTTTGCTCCTTCCTGACATTGTTTATTAACACATATTACTGACTTCCTATGAAATAAGAACCTACCATATTCATTGGTAACTATTAAGAGTATACAATATTATCAGGTATTGACTTACCATGCTGCTATTACCCTATTTGACTTCATCCACTCCTCATTGTGCTCCTTAGTGATTTGAAACTTTGCTTTGCTATCCAAAAAAACCCAGAAGCCTAAAGTACAAAATCAAGCCAAATTTGGGGCCATATATCCTAAAACTATTCAATATGTGTTTTCAGTTAGGCATCGATGCACTACCAAAAAAAAAATTCCAAGCTTTCAGCACCCTCTACAGGCTAACTGCTTTGATGCAACTTAACTTTTAAGTAACTATTGCTACCTATGACAATCAAAACAGCATACTTTAATAATTGCAACATTTTAAGAAAAAGTAGGTAAACAAGTATTTGAGGGCCACAATGAATAATTTCTCTAGCAGAAGAGAAAGTGACTACTCAGTGAACATCAGAGCCTTTGGAAGTGCAGAACTTTAATCCAGCTGTGTCAGCCAAATTCTTACAGAAGTCAGCTCTCGCTTCTTGACGTGATCTGAAGCTTCGTGTGATTCTCTCTAAGAAAATATTTCGTGCCATCAGCTACCCATAAAACCAAGAGAACTTTGGCTTACCATCCCTGTTGGACAGCAAACAGACGAGGCCGTTGAGGCAGGTGTCAGTCACTTCAGTGATGTTGGTTGCACACCTGCCTATGGCCTGGATCGTAGCTGCAGCAAACTGCTTATCTTGGCTTTTCACGTAAGTCTGAAGAAACAGGATTTTTGTTAGTCAATTATCAACCAAAGACTTACCGTTATCATTCTCATGAGGCAGACATACTGTATAATAAATTAAACTTGGAAAAGCTATGTTGCACATTAGAAACTATCATTTTTCACCTCGTTGACACTTTTAGAAGACATTTTCTTGCAAGGTTTGGTCACCCACTGCCATGCAAACCTCTGATTTCAAAAAAGCTTGGGGGAGGGGGCAATTACCCAAAAATAGCCATTAGTTTGTGTGCAAGGTGAGCTGATGAGCTCTTCCTTCAGAGAGGCTTCAGTTCATTTAACTAGGAGCATCAGTGAAAGTATGAACAATCTACCTGCCTGAGAACCAGTACTTTTCACAGAAATCCAGCCACAGAGCTGAAGCAATGCAAATAGATGTCACAAGCAAAGATGAAAGAAAGAAGGACAGACACTGTTTCACCATATAGGCAGAAGACCTTGCTGATACATGAAGATACTGGAGACAATAAATATTATTTCATCAAATGACTTATGGAAATGAGGTTTTGGCAACAAATGCTGATGGCCAAATACAGGTAAAATTAAGACCCTATTATTTAGTGACTTACAGTGTCAGTCAAGTTGCTGGAATTTGTGTTTAAGAATATGGAATGATCGAGTTTTTCTCATCACTTTTTTCTTTTTCTTTTTTTTTTTTTTGGTAGCCAGGAGAGTGAGAAACAAAATATTTGAACTCCTTTCCATATACAAATAGCTCCCTTATTCATTACGATATGAGATGGTTTAATTTCCACTTTTGGAACATTTCATCCTTGAAAATACTTAAACTTGAAAAATTTAAGCCTAGGAGAAACATCCAACAATGAAAAATGAGATCATAAATACAGAAAGAATATACTTCTGCACAAACCTGAAATTCTCGAAGCAGAGTTGATATGTTGGCTTCATTTGCTAAATTTGTCAAGATTTCAAGCTGCAAGAAAAAAAACCCCAGACATATTGTCAAAAGTTAAAATAAAATATTACAAACAGTACCACATGTACACTATGCTTTTACAGTATATAAAATATATTTTAAAAATACCACTCATAATTCAACAGAGTATACCAGAGATCAGTACAAACTGGTATCACCATTGCACCCAGCAGGCATATTTTCTGTGCAAGTACTTGCAAAGTTTACAAAGCAAGACTCTAGGGTTCAGTGATGTATTTTTTATGAGCCTGAGCTTTAGTGTTTCATTGCATCTCAAACGGGCTTGAAATACTCCTGTCAGCTTTCCAGTGTTATAGAACAGGCCTTAACATATAAGAACCACACAACAGTGTAAGAAGAAATAACAGAATTCACAACTTCTCATGGCAGAAATAAATTACCCATATATTCAGATGAATTGTAATAAATGACCTTTAAACTCAGGAAAAAAAATTTGCATCTATGAGACTCCTCAGATCTTATTCAACACCAACAACATCAGACCCTGGAAGCCCTCCTCTTTGTTCCTGGTGAACAAAAGTATGATGCACAACTTGGCATATATTGTTAAGATGCTATGCTTCCAGGCTGTTTTAACTTTGAATGAAGTAACTGAAAACACAGTCCTGCCTCTCCAAAGGGAAATCATGGCTCAGAAATAGGTTGGTAATTTTTGACTTGGAGGCATACAGAAAAGGATACTCAAACTATACAGTCCACCAGTACTTCAAAAATTTCATAAGACATATCACTAAAAGCTCTAAAAGATATGTATCTAGAATAGCATAGAAAGCAAGAGGATAAATGAAAAAGAAAAACAGGCAAGAGAAAAGGAGATTATTTTATAGTACCAGGGTAGCTATTAATGGAATATCACAAGTATCTTCACTGGCCTTTTTCACATATGAACTATGAAAGTAAGGAGAAGACACATTATTAGAGCAAGAAGTTTCATAGAAATCATAAAACAAAGTTTTCAACTGATGCCACAGTTTTTAGGGAAATGAAGACAAAGGCCAAATAAGAAAAGCTGGGTAAGAGCTTCAAATAGTAGAAGAATGATTATTAGAACAGTAAAAAAATCCAACACGTCTGTAATGTAATGCTCATAATTGGGAAGAAACCTTAACAGTTCAGAAAATTATAGACTCTGAGATGATGACAACTAATTATAACTGAGAATTTTTGATTTAAATAGGTTACTGTGAAAATACAAGGTCAATGCTAACCAGTGATCAAAAAAAGCAAACATGATGTTGGAAAATAAAATAAAATAAAAAAAAAAAATAAAAAAAAAAAAAATAATAATAATAA
>VWZU01018600.1:93726-118726 GCA_013397095.1 Sterrhoptilus dennistouni
AAAAAACACCACAAAACTCCAAACAGCACAGGAGATAAATTCAAATTAATTTCTGCCATGAGTCTCATAATTCTATATTCAAACAGGTAGGTTTGAACAACAGAAGTAGAAGAGGGAGAAAATTGCAAGACTTTTTTATGTATGTAAGATTAAGGGTCTAAATTTTTCAGCCATCATAAAACAAATGAGACAATGAAAGGAAACCCCAAAAGTTCTACTTCTCCCCCTCTTCTCCAATATATTATCAATTAATATGGGAATTTAAATATATATACTTTCTATTATTTTTAGACTGATTATTCTTGGATAACAGTAAGGCATTCCTCACAATATTCCTAAAATGCAGAGAATATCTTTTTGCTTCCAACTGCCACAAATTTACTTAAGTCTTATTGTTGGTATGAAATACAAAAATATATTTAATTTGTAAATAAACATGATAGTTTTGGCATAGCCATCTTGGACTACACCACTCTTGCACTTGAAATGTAAATGCAATATGCGTGTAACACGAAGATAAGGAAAAAATAATGTTTCTTTCAGGAAAATACCTTCTGAACACAAGTGCCTATGTCAATCTAAAGCAAAGCAAGAGAAAAGGCACATAATAGTAGACACTTTTTATCCATTGTTTTGTCAAGGATTTCACATTTGTTAAAGAATAAGTACAGAGAAAACAAGACAAGAGCTGAAAACACGCATTGAGATGTGGCCTTGAGGAAAGCCTAAAGTACTTCTCCTGTCAAATGCTAACTTCAAAGAAAATTTTGGACTCAAACACTGCCCCATTTTGTTTCAGGGGAACAGATTTAAACTCTTTTTAAGATAACAGCATTAAAGACTCTTTTCCTCCCATGAAATAAGCAAACTCTCCATATTAGAATGCCTGGTTGAAAAAAAGCTATAATGCTCTCTTATCACTGAAAGGTCCTAAAAGCTGTAGTGGAAAATAGAGCCACTCTTCCACCTGCAACACAGTAATGGGAACTTTCAGACAGCCTGACAAGCCTGAAGGTCCCTTGTGGACTTAACTGAAGGCCTCAATACTTCTCAGTGAGATAAAGAAAAAGCACAGAATGACCTGGGTTGTATCAGTGAAAAACATTTTAGTTTTCTATTGCAAACTGATTAATCCAGCAGTATTTAGAAAAAATTGCCCTTAATAAACTCACCTTGAGTGTTTTGATCATAGTTGGATCAGTTGATCTAACATAGAAACTCTTCAGATAAGGTTCAAACATGCCCTGAAAACCAGAACGTATTTAATTAACTCTCCTGTGTCTCATATACAGTGTGATTTAAAAAATTCTAAATAGGGTATACCTTTCTCTGAATTGACATAGTGGCAATATTTTGCAGGACAATATACTGCACCTCCCTAGAATGTGAAAAGAAAAATAAGAATCATTCCACAAAATTACTGATACATAGAATAATTCAACATGGCAAAGAAAGTCCAATTCTGTTTGAACATCAAGTTAGTTATCCATTTGTTTTGGCACAAACATGGAAGGCAAAGCTTAATGTCAACTGCTAACTTCATCATTTGATTCACAGGAAGAGAGATACATGATGAAACCAAGCTCCCAGTTTTTAAAACTCCAATATGCAAAAATACTCACTGACACCAGTGCAGACCACCAGGCCTTTTTTAGACTTTGGGTATTTGTTCAAACCAGAATTACATTAATAATTTTTATATAATGGAAATAGCTAACAAAAATAACCTTACATTTCATCCCCCTTCTTGAAATATGTATTTCAGGATGACATAGCTGAGAACGAAAACAGACAGGCTTTATCTGCAGTGTTGAAATGACTGCGTTGATTACAAGAACAGTTAATCCTTGCACAATTAGCAAGAATTGCTGACATTTTTTCTCTTAAGAATTTTTCCAAAAATTCTCAAAAAGGACCAGGATCTCCTGTGACTCAAAAGTATGCACTGGCAGATACATACATCTACAAAAACTAACACTTTCACATAACAGACTTTGCAAGAGATAGACAATAGATTTACATAATATTCTACAAAAAATATTAAACATGTTTGGAGAGAGCATTCTTATGATTAATGTATGAGTTTAAAAGCCTCCACATGACTGTGAGCAAAAAGAAATCTGGGTAGTAGTCTGAAGCTTTTAAAGTGTACCAATTGCTTAAAAACTCAGTAATAATTTACAAACAATTTTTCTGAAGCATGAGTGCTCACATGCTTACATGCTGCAAATCTCATCCTAATAGAGAAATCACCATACCCATTATCTCCTCTTACTCAAAACTGCCTAATAGCCCGAAGGTAATTACAGCTGCTGCTTACAAAGAAAAGTGATAATAGAGAAGTACTTAAGATCTTTTAAACCTATTTTATGCAATTTTTACATAGGTGCATTGCAATAGTCAGCTACACATGATGAAACAAGACTGGAAATAGCTATGAGATGCTCTTTCAGGCACTCTCACCCTAACTAGATTATAGCTTAGTTGACATTAATTTAAAGGCCACAGGCAAATAACTTCAAGGGCAAGCTGCAAAAGCTTATTTCAAAGTGGCTTTAAAAGCAAAAGTGTTTCACCCAGAATGGTAACAGAGAACAGAAAAGCCATTCAAGAGAGAAAAATCAGAAGACTAGTGCCATTTAAGGTACTAGTTGAGACAAGGAAAGAAGAGACTTTTCTTTTAATGAAACCTGAGTATAAACAAGCCATAGACCACATGCAAATAACACTTTCAACCTGCGAGTATGAGTTTAACTCTATACATTATGTGCCAATTGCTCCAGTCACTTTACTTGTCTTTGCATAAAGAGAATGGGAAGCATACTGTACTATACAGCCAAACACAAACGTAATAGTGATTCATTCTTATCTGGAATAATGAATACTCTACCTAGTCCCATTTTACTTCTTTACAAACTTCTACACAATGGAGATATTGAGCTGCAGAACTTGTACAGAGAAACAGCTCTTTGATGGCAAGGCTTAAAAAATTTAAGGTATATGTAGGATGAGTAATCTTGCCAGACACAACAAAAGTGAGTTTTTTTAAAAAAACCCCTTTGTGTCTGTTTGATATAACTGATTTAAAAAGTAAATTATTTTCACAGCGAAGTTGGGGCCAAAAATACCATTTTTACTCATAAAGTTATTCTAAAAACAATTAATATTGTCTCATACAATCCCTTCAAGGCCCTTCATACAAACACACGCAAGTCCAAAATCTAAAAACTGAATAGGGAGGAAAAACACTTCTGTGCAGCCAATACTGGCACACTATGCAAAAACTATGAAATACAAATGAAAATACAGCACTAACAATCTTATGAAATGTAGCTGACAAGACCTTTCACAGAAAAGCAGACGAAATACTATTGAAGATGATGAAGTCAAAACAGAACGTTTTGAGTTAAATATAAACTTGTCCTTTAAAAACCATCCAAAGACTGAGGAAACACAAAAGATGCAGCAGTATCAACTGGTATTATCAACTTCAATACATATGTTGTCTCCTTTCCCTGGAACACTCAAAAGTTGACTGAACACAGTCCTGAGTACTGTGCTACAGGAGACCCTCCCTGGGTAGGGAAGTTGGAATAGACAATATCCACTGACCCCTTCTAAACTCATCCATTTGGGGATTTGTGTTACAGTGCAGGAAAATAAAATATACATCAGAAGCCTTCTTTAGTGCTTATCAAGACAGTAAGGAACTCAACAGAACTATGTTTCCAATAATTTTTAAAAATCAAGGTATTAAGCAAACCAGTTAGTTCTGACTCTATTTAAATACTAACTAAGCAGCCATGATTCTTGTCAGAATAAAAATCACAGGAATGAAACACAACCAATGATCCCCAGATGGGATACCAAAAATGATGGAATTACTTTTAGTGATCCTTATTTGTTGAATGAAAGTGAGTATTACAGGAAAATTTCAAAATCAAATTAATTGTGTAACAGTTCCATTGTTATAACTATGGCCAAACAAATGTGCACGAAAATGTAAAGTATGGACTTGACCTACCTGTTACTACGGAGCAAACGCACCAGTGACTTAGAAACAATACCAGCTTCAGATCTTGGTGCCAAATGCCAGTAAAGCTGTGCAACTGCCATTACCACCTAAAGGAAGAACATTCAGAGCAGCATGTTAACTTCAAATCATCATTTGTATCTACCAAATCTGCTTCAGACCTGCAGGACTATCAGTTCACTCTTCTTCAGAAAGCAAATCAAGTATCACTGTGATACTTAGAATATCAAAATAGAAATCAGCAAAGCAGACTGAGGAAGAACACTGGAATAAATATATTTTAACTAATTAAGTACCTTTACTTCCTTCCAGTATTTACTGTATGGTATAATAAATAGAAGGTCTTAATAACAGGGACAAAGAGAAAAAGCATTAGGCAATTTAAATTACAAACACAGTGATACCATCCTTGATAAATCAGTATTGCTAACATCAGCTGTACCAAGTAATGAAGAAATATTCTTTACCAATTTTTCTAATGTGCTTTTCCTTGATTACTACAGGTTCAGCATCACCTTTTATCTAGCTTCCACTCAAAATCTTTCATTCCATTTTTCTATTATTCAATTTTATATCTTGACTAACAAAAATCAGAAGACTGAGACATAAGCAACTTAAAACCCATGTCTTTTCTTCTCAAATTTTCTCATAAAGAGAACACAAAATATCATCTTTATGCTAGTGAGTCATGTCACAACCTTTCCTACAACAGTGTCATGATCAACTCCCTGTTTCAAACAAAACAAATCAGAGACTCCAAGTAAAGCCCTCATGGTAACACTTCACTTGGTATCTGAAATCTTAGTACCAATGAAACAAAAATTCTTATTCAACAATAAAAAGCAATTAAAAACATCTAAAGCCAGAAAATCACTTTAAATTTTTAGCAATATGCCACAAGTATCTTTTACTGCTGTCAAAAAATACAAGGTCAGAAAGCCATTAATGAAATTAATTGCAGGTAAATTCTGTGAATAGTATGAATATCCCCATAATAGCAATTCAAAGTAGCACAATTTTGATAACACTTTTTGAAGTGCACTTTAACATCTCAAGTTAACTTTAATATTAGAAAGTTGAGGATCATAAATGTGAGAATCAATATCATATTTAATACAGAAAATTATGGAATGAGGGCAATAACTAACTGAACCTCTTCGTGAAATGGGATGGCAAACATATCAAACATACTTGTTCTTTGCATGAAATTAAGAAATATCACAGACATTAAACAGTGATTTTTAACAGAAGGTTGTAAAAATTTAATCAATTTGTTTCCAAATTCTGCTGGGCTGGCAGATCATAAATGATTTTGAGAAGAGTCAGACATGAGTTAGAGTCTCAAAATATGTTTCAATGGAGAACTATAACCTGATCTGTTTAGCTTATTAAGAATAGGCAGCAAGGTGACTTAATCATAGTGCAGTAACTTTTTGCAGTGATATGAATATTCATTATCACTGGAAGAGTTTTCTCATAGGACATCTAGTCCTGATTAACGGGACAAGCTGAGGTTAGAAGTAACATTCTGTGATCTGATTAACATCACAATGATTCACCGTGAGCATTGGCTTTTTCCAGTTCTAAAAAGTTACCTGTATTTTAAAATCTTATGGAAATTATCTAGCATACTATACTTATAATGCCATATCTATCCTGGAAACCTGTTAAGGCAACAGCTTTAGAAATGTGGTGCATAACTGTCTACTTTCAAAATGTGAAACTCAAAAGAACAAACTAATTAATGAATCAATAACTACTATGATTTTCTTTGTAGATCTATTCCATTAAACCGTGCCAATAAACTGTACCAGTTTGTGCCACCCTAACTGCGGAAAGTTTTAGCATTAAGAGCTATCTGTGGTAGAGTTATCACATGCTATGCAATTTGGATTCAAATGCTCTCGTAGTTTCTTCTAGTATTTTGTTTGCCTGTGTTATTTGGAGCAGATACCACAATCAGTTTAGGCGTCTCACTTATAAGCTAAGTTAAATTCAAAACAGATCCATCACACTACTCCTAGAGTTACTAAAGGGTATTTTTGCCAGTTCTAAAGAGGTGTAGATTTTATTCTTCAATCTTTTAAATTTCCTAAGAACAGATACTTGTAGTTTAACATTTTAATCAAAAAGGAGTTTGTCATACAGCAGCATTCCGGCTTTGAAGCAGGGGCTTTGTGTTTCGTAACAGCATCCTGTGATCCGGGTCCATGGTATAGGTGGTTTTCAATTTCTGGTCCTTCTCTTTCTGTTCTTCATCAGAGTCATAGAAATTATTTTCACTATATTCATCCACCACTTCATCAACCTACCAAAAGACAAAATGACAAGGACATATATAGAATATTTGAATCAACGGGTTTTATTCATTAAGGAAGTAATATACAACACTACAGTTTCATGCAGGATTTATGTACGTTTTTAAAAACAGCTTTTGGCTTTTCTTCCCGTTTGCTCGAAACAGTAGATATACTGACATGAAAAACAGATTAACAATATATACAAAATAATTTGTACTGACAAATTAAATATCTTCACTATTACTCAACCAATTATTGTAGATATGCATATGGGCCTTTTTTAGACTTAAAGCCTATGATCCAAAATTGACATTTCTGGAAAATAACTAGAAATGAAAATAAGACATAGGTCTTGGGAAAACTTGGCTAGGCTGCATGCCTTGGTCAAAACTCAGGTGTAGTGAAAGAACCCATAAAAATATCTTCAGTAGAGGTAGGAGGATGGGGGGAGGGAGGAAAGAAGTGACAGTGAATTAAAATAGTAATTTTGTTCTGGTTTTTATTACAAATTAGAAGGACATTTTTTAGAAGGAATTTTTTAGAAAGGAAGAAATATGAAGGGAAGTCTCATTACTTGATGTCAATTTTGCTCTAACAAATTCATAGATATTTTATGCAATAGCAACTGAAGCACTTAAATTTCCTTACTTCTCTTCCCACAATTCTTTGTGGCAGTCACATTCTAAACTAAAAACTCAGTATGCTATATCAAGTCCACTGGTAAATTAATTTCTTCCTTGCCTATAGGACAAGGCAACATTAAAGGAAATTTCCCAATCCCAGTGCACCACAACCTGCACTGGAGAAGCTTCCTCTAACAGGAGGAGGATAATTCAATCTTCATTGATTCAGTCTTCAATATCTTTGCCTTGACTGCGACAAGACATGTAGATCAGTACTATTGAATTCAAGAGGAATATTGAGTTTGAAACAGTAGTTAACTCATTAATAACTGTTACAAATAAACAGCCTGAGCTCTCACATTTCTGACTCCCATTTTTTTAAAGAATGGTTTGTTTGGAACATACTTGGAGCTGCAGAGTTCCAACAAAAAGCAGCATATGCCTCTTACGAAAACACTTTTATTTTAAACCTGATTTAAGTCCTTCATACTCCAACAGCAGAAGTATTAATATGATCTTCTCATAATCATGTATTTTACTGCAGTTTTAGAACATTCCTCTTTTCTCAGATCTGCTAAGATTTGGTAGGAAATAATCATGTTCTAGACAAGGGATGATGACAATACCCAGGGAAATAATTTTAATGAACCGAAATTCATCAAAATCAAGTTGATGAACTCCTAATTATTTAGAATTTGTAGTCACAAGGACTACAGTATTATAACAGTAACTGTAAGAGTACTTGTAGTACTGTAAGAGTATTTGCAATACTTCAAATCTTACAGTATTACGCATTCTCTTTGTCCACTAAGACAAAGAGGACATGTAATACTGCAAGATTTGCACATTGTGATGGATAGGAAAGTCGAAGTATTACGTAAGAGTCAGAAGACTAGGTTAAAAACCTGCAGCTCCCTGGTGTACAAGAATTGTTATTTCAAATTCTATTAATTATCCCACACATGGAGAACAGTTACCAGACAATATGAAAGCACTCAATCACTCAAAATGCCTTAAGCCTCAAGCTGATCTACTGACTATGTTCAATGCCAGAGAGATACAAGTGTAAGTTTAGAATCATAGTATTATTGAGATTAGAAAAGACCCTTCAGCTCATATAGTCCAATCATTAATCCAGCACTGCTAAGTTCACCACTAAACCATGTCCTGGAGTGCCATGTCTATAAGTCCTTTAAATATCTCTAGGGGTGCTGTCTCTACCCCCTCACCAGGCAGCTCATTCCAGTGCTTGAGAACCCTCACTGAAGAAATTCTTTCCAATATCCAACCTAAATCTCCCCTAGTGCATCTTGAGGCCACCCCCTCATCATGTTGCTTGACCCTGACCTGGCTACAACTTCCTTTCAGGTTATTGCAAAGAGTGATAAGCCTCCTTTTCTCCCAGCCACTCCTCACAGGACTCGTGCTCCTGACTCTTTAACCGACTCTGTTGCCCTTCTCTAGACTTGTTCCAAGACTTCAATGTCTTTTCAACCATGAGGTGCTCAGAGCTAAACACAGGATTTGAGGTGTGACCTCCCCAGTGCCCANGGCCTTCTTGGCCCCCTGGGCACACCCTGCCTCACCTTCAGTCACTGTCACCAGCACCCCCAGGGCCTTTCCAGCCACTCTGTCCCAGCCTGTGGAGCTGCCTGGGGCTGTTGTGAGCCAAGGGCAGGACCCAGCCCTGGGCCTTGTTGAACATCACACCATTGGCCTCAGCCCATGATCCAGCCTGTCCAGATCTCTCTGCAGAGCCTTCCTGCCCTCCAGCACATCAACAGTGCCACCCAGACTGGTGTCACCTGTAAACTGCCTGAGAGTGCCCTCAATCCCTTGTCCAGGTCATCAGTGAACGCATTAAATAGGACTGGCCCCAGCAGAGAGCCCTGGGGAACAGCACTGGAGACTGGCCCCCAGCTGGATGTGACTCCATATACCACCACTCCTCTCTGGGCCTGGCCATCCATCAATTCTTTTAACCTGTGAATAAATACATCCATCCAAGCCACAGGCTGCAAATTTCTCCAGGACAAAGCAGTAGAAAGCATTTTCAAAGGCTTTACTAAAGTTCAGTTAGACAACATTCGCAGCCCTTCCCTCCTCATCCACAAAGTAGGCTACTCAATCATACCAGGAAGTTGTTTGTCAAGCAGCACCTCCCTTTCACAAACCCACACTGGCTAGGCTAATCCTCAGGTTGTCCTGCATATGGCATGTAACAGTACTCAGGATGACTTGCTCTGTATCCTTGCTCAGCACTGAGATCAAGCTGACAAGCCCGACAGTTCCCCAGATCCTCCCTTGAACCCTCTGTGTAGATGGGTGTCATATTTGCCAACTTCCAATGAACTGGGATTTTCATGGTTAACCAGGACTGTTGGTAAACAACAGGAAGTGTCTCAGGCTCTGGCTCTTTCAGCCCCCACAGACCTGAGTGTGTCTAAGTGGTGTAGCACACTATTTCCCCTTGGATCATGGGGGCTTCATTCTCCTCCTCCTCTCTGTCTTACAGATCAGGGGCTGGGTACCTCAAGAACAATTGGTTTTACATTTATTGCCTTCAGAAAAGCCATCTCAGTCTTTTGCTTATCCTTAATACTTTATTTCCCCCTGCAGTTTTGCTGGCACACCTTCTTACTTCTCCCAGGATGAAATGCTCTGTCATTCTGTGATCACAGTGGCCCAGAGAGCCTCCAACCATCATATCACATCACCCACCAGTCCTTCTCTGTTCACAAGCAACAGGTCCAGCAGGGTATCCTCCCCTGTTGACATCCTAACCAGCTGTGTCAGGGCTTATCTTCCAGGAACCTCCTGGACTGGTTCCTCTCCACTGTATTGTATTTCCAGCAGGCATCTGGTAAATTGAGAATGGAAACTATAGACTGTGAGACATCTCTCACCTGCCTGTAGAATACTTCACCTGCCCCTAGCTCAAAAGTCTGCATTTACCTGAGTAATCAAGTCTGTTTTGGCATTCACTAGGTTACTCTTATAATTTCTGGTATCACTGCCTAGATTATTTCTATATAGAACACAGTTCAAGGATTCTCTTCACTTACTTCAAGCCTAGGGTAAAAACCTGAAACTGAATGAGACACAATAAATTGCAGCCAAAAATTCAGACCACCAAGGCAAAACCTCATCTTATGACACCTAGTTGAATTGTTGCTCTGTCCCCAGATAAACCTTGCAGTACAAGTAGTGAAGCTCATACTCCGGAAAGAGACTGGGACAAGCAGTAATTCTCTTCTGAAGTGGCACAGAACTGGCTTCAGGGGGGCAAGCACCACCAATGCCTCTTGGTTCTAAGAGAAAGGGAAAGCCTTGTGCAGACACCTTAGAAAGTACCTCCATGCTCAACAATAGTGCTATATTGCTCTGGAGAAGAAAAGCAACCATTACACTGATGCTGGGCTTACATCTTGAACTTCAGACAGAAAAAGAAGGCATGAGTAGGGTATAATGGAGATATAAGTACTATTAACATTAATATTTTTCCTGCCAGCCCTGGACTGAAAGTAAGACTCTTACACTTGGAGATGAAAGTCTTTCTGTTTTAACTATTAATTTAACTATTTAACAAATTAATTAACTATTGAATCAACAGTTGACAGATGATTTCCTATGCACTTATTCTCCAATCTTCACTGTCTATAGTCCACTACACTAGACTGTTGAATATGTTTCTTCACACATCCATGAAGAAATGCTAAATACAGGTGACACTCAAATTTTACTTTCACAGATGTCTAATTAGAACTCGAACTTATGATAACCAGTACATATCAGCAACTTTATCAAAAACAAAACCAACCCTGTGATTCTTTTTGACAAGGAGAGATTGCATGAGAGCTCTCGGAGAAGATTCCAATGTTCCAGTGCTTTCTGTTGTCATTTCAATCCCTTTAGATCCAGTTTCACAGTTGATTTAAGACTAATCAGTCCAAGAGAAGTTCATTGTTTCATTTGCTTTTTTAAGAGGATGTTTTATTTTCACTAAGATTAGTAAAATGATCTCACTCTGTGGTCGTAGGATCACTAGAACTACTGGATTTTCAAAAGCAGTAGGTGGGAAAGGGAGAACAGAACAGTAGAGTGGCAGTTGTTAGTTAAACCACATTAAATACACTCAAGAGTTTGTAGTAGCACATGATTTAATTGTGCAGCTAATAGCTTTTCTAAATTGCAAAATGACTAAAAAGTTCAGAACCCTGGGAGAATAAAATGATTAAAAACTGAGACCATAGCATTCCAGACTACAATTTGCAAATCTGCACATTCCCCATCTACTAGGATTTATTTACAACAGGGAAGTGAGTATTTTAGTGTGGAAGAACATGCATAATTCTCTTTTACGTTATTCCAGACATACAATTCAGGGACATCTTCATAAAGTATTAACAGCTTTAATGAAGAAACTGATAGATAGCAAATTACATTAGCCTGTTTTTAAAGTCACTAAGTAAATGAGCTAACACTTAACTGAGATTTTGCTAGAAGCTACATTTAATATGGCATAAAAGTTGAGAATGTGGCTTCCATTTAGGGTAAAATACATTATGTGAATAGTACAATTACCTCCAAACAGAGCTTCACACACCCACGTACTGAGTTAAAACAAAGCTTCAATGATATCCAAAGCATGAATACACAATATTTTCCCACTTTGCCAGCCTCAATCTTGTATTGAGAAAAGGATTCCAATATTTGTATGCCTTGGTTAGGTATAAATGATTTGAAGGAGTTTCTCTACCAGTTTCATATGGAAATACACTCACTGCTTTCTTTTGATGCCTTTAGCAAATCTTTGGCAAACAAGATTTTCACTGTCTTCCTGAGACCTTTCTAATATTTCCAAGAACTGTTCTCAAGTGAGTTTTGGATAAACTTTGGGTAAGATTTTGAAGGTAAGAATAATTTTGGTACTAGTCACTACTTGGTGAACCTGACTGCAATACCAGTAACTACTCTAGCACACCAAGATCAGTATTCATCTGCTGTATGAAGAACAGTTTCCCTGAAAAGAGAATATGGTGGATAATCTATAGAAAGGTTTGCTACCCAAAGTATTGATGAGTTATATCTGAAATTTTGATGCTGTATGTGAACATGCCTACATAAATCCTTCCAAATGCTCTATAGACGAGTTTCAGAACACCAGAAGAGATCTATTATTACTCAGGAGATTAGCTGTGAGAAATTTCTGACAGAAGAGCAGACCTTAACCAACCACACCTGTTAACAGTAACACGCTAGCAGAAGCATTCATCTTTTCCGCAACAGGAAATCCTTGAATATGATCCAGGTTTGTCAGTATAGGTAAAGCTTGACAAGGAGAATTGTTAGTGGTCTTAAAAAAAGGCACAATCTCACATGATAAAAACACTTGAGATAGTAAAGTGCAACCTCATTTGCAGCCTGGCTGGAGAGAGGCACAAGTGAGGTTTGACAAGTTTGTCTTATTAAGCCAAAAGGAGTAGAAGAGAAAAAGAATAAAGGGACCAGATCCTCCACTCCATAAGTAATGTTTTCCTTTCAAGTACTAAACAACCAGCAAAGTACACTGATTTCTTCTAAGGTAAGCTGCAATTTATAATCACTTGTGTGATAAAAAACTTGTGCTACAGTGAATGGACTGATAGAACCTAGCAATGACTCTGAAATACTCCCCTGCTTCTAGAGGGCCATCAAACACTTAAGTGTAAGCCTCTAGTGCCATTTTATGCTCCCTTGAGCATGAAAAAATCTGCATGGATTTGGCAGAGTCTGAAGATATGGAGCCTACAGGAGACCCATAAAAACTTAAGACTAGGAAGCACATCTTGTAGCATTTTGAACAAGACTGGACAGCCAGGCAGATCACAGAACTATCATATTGTAGTCTGTCTAAAGGTTAAAATTTTCAGATACTTACCCTTCCATAGGACAAAATTATCCAATAAATAATCAAAATATTTTCCTGTTTAAAAATTTTCTTGAAAATTTTCTTTGAAACATTTTATTGCTACATGGAAAGAAAACAATTTTCAACACCTAACAAACTCCTGATGCTCATGTGTTAAGAATCCTTTCCATGGAAAGAAACAGGCTGGGGATTACAAGACCAATGAGAAACACACTGGGTCACAGAACCAGAATGTATATTACAGAAATGATTACAAACTGCAACCATTCCTGAATGGACAGAAAGCTGGTGTCTTCACTTTTACTAAACCAGAAATGTGTGTTCTGTGTGGTCTTGGACACAATGCATTTACAGCTTTCAGTAGCGAAGTTACTTACGAGAATTTTAGAAACTTAATTTATCCCATCTACCTCAGAGAATATAAAAATATTCAGTTAATGAGGTAGTGGTCTGGGATATGACATGAATTTTATCAAGCAAGAATTGCTCAGAATGCTTCCTGAACAAACAGGCAGTCATAAGACCTCCAGAATGCAATGATTAAGTAGTGCACAATATATAAATAATAATACATAGTCTATATTATTTATATAAAATATTGATACAAAATTATCACATTACCTAACATTGCATTCTATCAGTCCTCCAAAGCCTAGACCTGTCGCTCCTATGCAAGTCTAAAAGTACATACATGTTTTCAGTTAAGTGAGCAACAATGGAATGAAGAATCAATATAGATTGCAAGATCACAGTTATATTATTCTGATCTCCTTGTATATTATGATTTTTATTTCAATTATAACCACAGTCTATTCATTACCATTTGGATAAAGAGGTCAGAAAGAAAACCTAAGGGTTCAGTTCAACTTGTAGAATTAAGCACAACTGAAGCCACTGAAACAGACTTGAACTCAAACAATATCCTCTTTCAAGGACCACTTTTCAGATTAGAACTCTATTCAAATGACTGTAATGGAATTGTACTGAAAATGTAATATATTAACATAATTACATAGAAGATACAATATAAGTTCAGTGAATTACAATAAAAACTGTTACTTTAGTTTTGAGGTTTTGATAAGAAGTTTTCACACAATTACATTTGTGGATTTTAAGAGTCTACAAAGAGATAAACATGCTTTCAGTCAATAAAAAATAGAAGTATTAATGGAAATTCCCAGGGCATCTTCAAGGCATTTTTCAGTAAAAGGACTTGTACTTCAAGTCAGCTTACCTTGGGATATTAATCCCTGGAGTTGCATATTTCATACCCAGCAAAATATTTTTACATTTCTTAAGAAAAGCTAAATTATAATGCAGCTAAGAAACACACAATAAAATTCCACTAGCTTGAGAAGATTTCATTTGCAATTCCAAAAAGCTTTCTCTATAAAAAACTTCCAATTTTAAAAAATAGTGAGCTTTGATACTTAAACTACACAAAGAAACTGAGACACCTACTCAGTCTTGAAAATCTGACTAAGGCAGATGAAACTTAACATTAAGGCATTTTCATTTACGTTATTCTTAGCTTCCTTCAGCATATATAAAAGTTACATAATCGACAATACATAAATCAAGTTTTATCTGTAGTTTACTAATAATATTATCATCTATACAATACCCTGTTATAATCCCAGTTTAGATGTACATGTTTATTTCATTCTAAAAAGAGCCCCTCAATTTTCCGAAACAATGTATGTAAACTCATTTATTACCTGAAAAACTCCTCAAATCCTTCAGTTCAGCTTTGCAGAGGCTTTTAAAAACTCGCTTAGCCAATAATATAATTTCTAAATATAAACTTGAAAAGGTAATGAAATAAAAGCTTAATGAAAACTAAAAAATTCCCAATCTTAAACATTCTTAAGAAAACCCATATTCATGAAAGTTTTATAGTACACTTCCGAGACAAGAGCATCACATGTGTGGAAGTAGGGGGTCTGAGGACCACTGATTATTAATTTTTTGCCAGTACATGACAACTACAGTAACATCTCTGCTAAGTAACCTCACAGCAAACTAATGTGAAAACTGAAGGAGTGTTCATTCTCATTTCTCTAAGAAGCAGAAACCAAGCCTAGGACTGGTGTCTAAAAATAGGTGCTAAGACTTAAATATGCTGCAGTAATTAACATCTTTCTTCCACAACCTCAAATGTGCAATCACTGTTATAATAAAGTCCTGTGACACTTGCAGATGGAACTAAAACAATCCATTTGCATTTTTAGATCAGTTTCATTTACTCAAAACAGTTTCATACTCCTCAAAACAGAAGTGAGACGTAAAATAGCTTAGTTTTACCACAAAAAAACCTTTCCTTTCAATAATGTGGGGGAAAGGCACAAAGGCTAATGGATGCAAAGCAAACAACAGAAAAAACATTTAAAGCATGAGAAAAGAGGAAGAAAGTACAAAAAAGAACAGGAAGGGATAAATTAAAGATTGTAAAATAAAACTAAGAAGGAGCAAAGGTGACGGGAAGAAAAAAGATACCATTTGCTTCTAACTAAAAGTTCACCTCTTTTTACTCTCAAATCCCAAAATTACAGTGGAATTTGGAATTCGTATTCAGATGTTTGGTTAAATGTTTGACCTGTTTTTCAGGTTAAAATTTAATATCAATTACAATATCTGAAGAGGCAGTATAAGACATCAGTACAGTAGGGCAAATATGAACCAACTGTCAAGCAAAATATTCCTCCACAAGGTTGCACAGTAAGTGAACCACAAAAAAACCCCAGTTAATTGTTAGTTAATTCGGGCCTGCAACCAAGAGAAGGGTACAACATACTCTAGAATTAATAGTCACCACCTCTCATGACTTACAGACAGGGTATGCGGGGACAGGGATGTCCCAGACCTCCAGAACTGCACATGACTCATGGTGCAGTTCCTGTACAGCACTGCAATAGCTACCAGTGATCCTCCTTTTCTAGTGTTCCCAGTACACCCTCCAGTTACATCAGACCATGTATACATCTTAAAGCAACTCAACTTCCTTTTCTCTCAGAAAAAAATACACGATTCTAAAGAGTAAATTCAGTGAGAACGTCTCCCATACATGGAAACATACTCACATATTTATTTTCATTTTCACGTAGCTTTAGGATTGTTTACAGCTACTAAAAGGTTTATCCAATATTTAGCAATATTTGGACTGCAGCTATAGCTCACTGTGTTAATTAGGAGACTCAAATTTTTAAAACACAAAATGATCTTGTTTCATTGAAGAATCATAACTGTACCTGTACTTAGATTGGCAGTCTGAAAGGTGGCAGTTTGCTGCCCTTACCAGAGTCTGGCATACTCATCTGAACATCATCTACAGCCATTAAATCCTGCATTACAGAAATTTTTTTTCCTCCTCCAATGTAATGCCAAAGTAGTCAAAGAAGCTGAAAGCATCTTAAAGTATCTGCTGATTCACATTAGTGGTATTCTCACACTAACAGCTGGAGTGTATTTATTCTATTGATAAATGGCTATGCTGTTATCATTCAAGCCTCACCCCCACTCTACTCGGTACTGGTACTTTTCCAACCATAAACTGCAACAAACTTGTGCATACACTATAAAAGAGATGAATGATCTGAATAACTTGGAATTTTTTCCACATTTACTAGTCCCCATGGTCCTTTAGGGAGTTGCCACAACCAATCAAGAATTCTACCTGATATTACAAACAGAGGAACTGTACAGGCTCAGACTCAGGAGCCTAAAGCTTCCTCCAAGCAGAGGTCTGACCTCACACACATGGTCCCTCACATAGCAGAAAAAGTTAAATAAAGGTTTATTTTCACAAAGTACCTAACAAGTTTATTTTACACTTCTTCTAATTATCCAGAGAAAATCCTGGTACAATAATGAAAAGGCCACAAAAGTTACTAGACCGAGTAATATTCTACAGACAGATGCCCAGAATAAATTTCATGAGTACTCTGGCATCCAGGAAGGCCTCAAGTAAGTAAGTAATCTAACACAGCATTCATTTCATACAGTTTACATAATTTTCCATGACCAAACAGCATTCAAATGGCCAAAATTAAAGCTAGAACCTTTAGTCGCTCATGAGATGATGGGGATCTGCCACATCTAATATTTAAATGAAAACTGATTAGTAGTTACACAGCTCATACTTAGATTTCAATAAAAATATTTGCTTTCTTCCAAATAATTTTTGTCTCTGTAAGTCAGAGAAAATGATCCAGCTAGAAATAAAAACAATTTTAACAACTTATTTGCAACAGATGGCTAGAAAGCCTCTTATCCTATATATAGGTAATAAAAAGAAACTCAGACTCAGTCAAGAAGATGAAACTACAGCACTGCATGGAAACATGCAAACTTTGCTGGTCAAATTTGTAGGAAAAGAAAGGGTTCCTTTCTTAATCTGAGTTGATACACATGTCCTAGAGAACCTGCCTAGAGAGATTCTACTCACTGCTGCTGTTCCACTGCACCTCTGTAATGGGACTAACAGAAACCACAGCCACACATTCTGATGCAAAAATAAATGACATTTTTATCTTCAAACTGTACTTCTGTTATTCCAACAGTAAGTGCTGACCGGCAACAGAGCAAAACAAATCAGGAAATTCATCTGCCCAAAATTTAAACCTCTTTTTAGTTTTTCTTCTGCTGGATTAATTTTTTTATCCAAACTTTCCGTAGTCAGCTTCAGGTAGTTTTTTTGTTATAAATCTATGCACTAAGTTATTCTCATCTTACTAAGTAGTACACACGAAAGGAAAAAATAAAGCTGATATAACAGTAAAACAGCCAGTCCATTTTATGCCCCAAACACTTCACTAAATATCTTCAAATAAGTGAATCTTATATTAAACATTAACCCCACCTTGTGCATATCTAAAAGAACCTGGCCAGAGAGTAGTGTGCTCTGACAATAAGAGAAACTGTAACTGAATCCAGACTGCCCCAATTCACACTGAAGATTCTGATGGATATACTAAACAGACAAAATAAGCAGCATAAGACAACTTCACTGTAAACTAGTTTTCCTAATTTAACTTTTTGTTCTTAGCAGCCAATTTGGCATCAAGAGAATTCTCTGGTCTCATAATCTTTTAGGGCAGGAGAAAAAAATAAAATTTAAAAATCAGCAAGAATATCACCTGCTGTATATCTACAAAGAAACTTCACTGAGATAATATGTTAAATAAGCAACATATACCATATCACAACCAATTTTATCCTTAAAGATTGAATGCTATTCTGAATATTTCTTAAATATGCATCTATGCCTCCTTACTGCATAAGAGCGTAATAAAACTTGTAGATCCTCTAGTGAGTTGGAAAACAAAAGAAGGGAAAGGTGTATTCAGGCTGATTAATTACTAAATTATGACATACATATGAAATATTTTTTAAAATATTTTAATGTGTTTCATTTTTATTGCTTTATCTAGGTAACCTAGTTAACTGGAGGCTATTACTCTGAATACCCCTCTCCCTCCTGTTCTCAGCTTGTAAGCAAAGGATTCAGAAGTTTTACTAAGCTCTGCAGTAAACCAACAGAACTGATTCAGGATGCTCATTACTGTTAACAAATTTCACAAAAGTAAAAGATGGGACACTATTTTCTTATGCTGTGCTTGAAGCTTCACCAATCACAGTTACAGTTCCCTCAATGCATACCCCAGCACAGAGAATAACAACAACAAAAAATATCTAAAGCAGTTTAAGATACTGCTGGGCTGTCTTAAGTAGCCATTAGACACTGAATTCCATCAGACATAACCATGACCTTTATGGTATACACTAAAAACTCGTAACTAAAAGATATTGTAAGAGCAGTATCTCTAAGAAAGTACTGTAAGAGCAGGAAACATAAAGCATTTAACAAAAGACAAAGAGATCACAGGACAGCTGAGGTCAGAAAGGATCTCAATATTTTGTCAGAACAATCAAGGAAAATAAATATTTTCCATCTGTTTCTTCCTGTAATTACACAGAGCTGGGCTACTTTCCATGATTCATGCCTTTAGATACATAGACATTCAAATACCTAATGTTTTTCTCATAAAAGTCCTTATTCTTTCAGATTGTTTTCTTCATGCTTAATTTCCCCTTCTATCCCTCCCAGCCCCACAATTATGCCAAATTCTGAGCACTTTAAACTGAGCAATACTTCAATAATTAATCCTGAAATGTAAGCCAGAGAAATGCTTCTCATAAGTACTTATCAGGAGCTTTGTAATGACTGAAGTCCATAATCAATCTGAATTCACCATTCTTTTCCAATCCTTACTGAACACCAAGAGAGTTTATTTATGCAATCTTCAACTGTCTGAGATGAAGCTGAATGGCCCTGAGAGTCACTGATTTTTTGCTAGACTACAGATCTTAGCTCCATCTTGCTCTATACAAAGACTGTTGAAACTTCTGATCAATTCACCTGTTTTCAGAAGATGCCCTCCCAAATGTCACACAGGTTGGGTGGTAAATCTGTGTACCAGGACAGCAAAAGTAGTTCCTACCTCCTGTGATCCTCATCTCCTTGCAGAAACAGGGATGGCTGAACAGCTTGAAAATCAATTCCTGAACTGCTAGACTCCAACAAGATGCATTCATGAAAACTACCAACAGTTTTATCTTACCCATCTTTATGTACCAGGCTGCAAGCTGCTATGGTTCAGAGGGTGTTTACAAACAGCTTGGCAGCCCCAGCAACTTCTGCAACATGGGCAGGACAAAACATTTAAGCTAAAACACATCACAGTTTTATCTGCTATCAAATATTTTACTTCCCAGAAAACCTGGAATTGTTCTTGGCTGGTTTGAGTCCCAAGCAGGTATTTTTACTCCAGAATATCAGTGTCTTGTCTCATTTCAGCTAACGCATGTTAAAGTTGAATACTTACAGTTCACACAGAAAAAAAGTTATTCTGAAACTGCTATTTGCATGTAACTACTCAAAAAGCACCTCCAAGTATTTTAAAACAAATAGGATAAACCAAGGACATTCTCCCTCACTTCATTCACAATTAGAATTGAAAATTATACCCTTCAAAGAAGATAGAACTAATAATAAAAAACTAAGTATTCTTGGTTAATGGGTAATTGCAACAATTTTAAACATATTGCTTAAAAAGAGATCTTTTTCCATAACTGGTAAGTATTCCAAATATTTTTTTAGATTTCTAAATGCTTAAGAAATCAGTTCCAAACATTACACCATTACTTGCTAGGAATTAGCTCAACTTAAACAAAAGCAACATATGTTCCTCAAAAAGTAAGGGAAAATTTTACTGAATAAAAATGCAAATACGCATTTTAGCAGCCTTGAATTTATTAATCTGATAGGTTTAATTTCCATTTTCCTGCATCAGCTTTATTTATAAAGTGTCGTGCCCTATAAATATGCTGTTATTTTCTATAGTCAAGCACCCTCTTAACAAATCTTCTCATTAATATGTAAATTTAAAGTCAATCGGTCTTCTCCCTGACAGCGCCATGAATTCCTAGTGCACTGTATAATCGGCTTTGACTTGGCATCCACTATTTATCATCAAAGATGTCAGTTAGAAAAATTATGGAAAACGCACTGCAATTGATATGACTGCAATCTACTTTGTCAACACTTAATTGTTCCTCAAATCATACATTTACATATAAACAGCCTAAATACTGATCCATAATGATGCAAATAAACTAAATTAAAAATCTCTTCTACTGCACAAGATGGCCTGTTGTATGATGAGTTCATTTAAGAATGTATTGACAAAGGCATGCATTTCAAGTAGCACCACAAAAAAAAATCTGCTAATTAAATTGCTGAGTAGGTAGACAAACTAAATTTTACACTGAAGGTCTTGAAAGTGAAAACAAAGTGTTATTAATACTACACTACTGATGACTAATTTTAGGTTGACACAGGCAGTATTGTCACACAATCTTTTACATTCCTGAAGCCACAGAAGACACAGCAGCAACTGTCATCCATGCAGTTTCAGTGAAAAAAGAATTAGAATCTTAAAGAAACCAAATCCTATCAAGACCTCCAACCTCTCAGTCTAAGACAAGAGGTCATCCTCCTCTTCAACTTTCCTTTTGTCCAATTACAGACTAAAACTATTGTGGGACTGTAGCTTTAGGTAAAGCAGATTATCAAATTTGATTCTCTATAAATGACAGAAAGAAGAATGCAAGTTGCCTTCTTCCAATAATTGACATGTAATAAACAGTGCCTCAAGGACATTAGGAGAACATATAACTTAAATGTCTCATTATCTAAAAATACTTTCCTTATTTTAATCAATTTTCTGGGAAGATGCATTCTTACAAACAATTTAGTTTTCATCAAAAATGAAAAAGGTGTTTCAGAATTTAACTAGTAGCACAGACATATGTTTCTACTTCAGACATTTTTGCTATATTCATTATAATCCCTGCCTTTTTAAGAAGTGAATATAATCGTAAACTAAATCAGACTGAATTGTTTGTCCAAATATATCTCCTTAAAATTATTTTCACACAATAAATTACACATATATTAACACAGAATGGCACTGCATTTCCAACTTTTTTCCCAGGCAAAGGATATTAGAAGACAGTTAAAAAGAACTCAGTGATAGAGTTATAGTTGGTGTCATTCCTTATTCCAATTTCCAAAGAAATCTTTAAAAAATTGTTAATATGCTAGTTATAGATGGCACTAATCTGCACTAAAATGTACATTTTTAAACATGAATGGGTTTCAAATTCAATGGTAAAACGTAACACTAATAACATCTCCAAGCCTTCAATAAACACCAACAACCAGAGCTGTAGAGCAATTTTAAACAGTTCCTTCTAGAAGTATTCTTTTAATTTAAATTGTTACTCATAGTTAGATCTCTATTGAAACAATCTTAATAGCATAAATTTCTTGAGCTGTCCTGTTTTTTACTGTAAGAAGTGACAGAATATGTGTCTTTTTATATTTTTTTTAACAAAACCTTTTTTGATAAATTTTTAAAAGTATACTCATATTTACACAATATAAATGAAAATAACTACATCATTTTTTACATTTCACATTTCAGATACATACATTCAAGTCTTCATTGTGTCCCAGCCCATTAAAAAGCCTAAACAAGTAGTGTATGTCATGAAGTGATACTGGGGATTGACAATATAAGTAGAGTCTGCCCAGTATCAGGACAGAATGGCAAACATTTCTAGTTTTGACTCATGTAAAATTGTCTAAAGAAAAAGCAACATGGCTCAATGAACCACAGAAAAAGGAGCTTCTCTGCTGTCCTCAGGAATGTATCATGGGTAAATAAGAAATGGTTACACCCCGGAAGGGGAATTCTCAGGCTCTAAAGAAAGGTAGATGTCTTGTGTTAGTGACATCTTAGAGAGCTAAGACTTAGGTATTTTATCTCTGCTTTTACTAAAGTGTCCACAGAACTGCATCTTAAAAGACTAAGTAAACCCAACAATGGAAACAATTCAGAATGCAGGCTGAAACCAGCAATTTAAGAAGTTGCAAACTTACCTTCCATGGACTCACAAACTGGGTACGTGCATACCGAGTTAGCATGTGGATTATAACAACTTGGCCCCACTCTTCCACATCAACCAGCAAGTTACAGAGCTTTCGGTAGTTCTTGTGAATCAGATCTATTCTCTCTGGACACACTTCCTCAAATGCCATCACCACACTCCCAGCCACCAGCTAGAAAACAAAATATAAACCAGAAGGTCAGTATTAGGTATACAGTTAAACCACAAGTGAGAATCATAACTAATAGTAGCAACTCTCAGCAATTTCAAATTATTTCTATTCAGCAAAAACAAACAAAACAATAACAACAAAAAAATAAGTCCACAGAAATGGTATCTTATTTAAAACAGAATTGGGGTAAGGTTATTAGAACAGAGAAAACACTTGCTGTTTCTATTGCACACATAAATCTTAGCTCCCAGCCCTGAAGACACAGTGCAATGTAAGCATAATTCTTTTTTCTTATGGATTTAGGTTCCAAATAAATTAACAGAAAACTTGCAATTAACTCAGAAGTAAGAGGAAACAACAAGAAGTAAAACATACAACCGGCCCAACAAGATCTTTTGGGATTCTATCAACACTGGCCTGATCAAAGTAAAGAAAAGCTGGGCCAAGTTCCTTAGGTGTTACTGGAATTCAAACTTCTCTCTCAAGATCACAAAATTAACTGTCACAGAAAATTTTATACTTAGAATTTCATTAATACACTTCTTCCCACACCCCTCCCCCCAAAAAGGCATAAAAATCAGCAACAGAATAAAACTTTTCTCCAAAGAATGCAAAAATAATATCTGCATATTGGTCAGCACTTCCTTAACAGTTACATAATTGCAGAAATGCATCATTTATATCCTGCCATGTTCTCACACAATTTTTTGCCTTCATAAGAAATATCTCTTTATTCATGCACAAAGATCATCAGGCTATGACCCCAAAATAGCTTTGTCTTTATGAGAAAATTAAATAGATTACCAACATTCTAACACCTCAAGATTATTGAAACCTTCTGCCCAGGTATTTTCTTTTAAAATAACGGGAGGAAATATATATTGGGGTTTCAGTTAAAATTCTGTCAGCAGGCTACTTTAACTGGGAGAAAAGATCAAAAGCTGACCATGCCTTATAAGGACATATAATTGTGTGCCTGGGATTAGTGTTCTTTCTCTTCTAATTGCTTTAATTAAGATTTGTTTTGTGTCAGAGTACATGTTAAGTCAAATAACTAAAATGATGATACTTTATATGAAGCAGCTGATATGTATGCAGTTAGCATGCATGCAGTATAGCCTTCTGGCAGCAAATTAATGTCATATTCTATCTGAGCACTAGGGATCTGCATTTCAACCTCTATAATTTCCCCAATGACTTAAAGTAAGCAATTAAATAGAAGTGCAGTTTATTGAAATGGTACTTTTTGAGAAATATTAAATACAATGATATTCATATGTTACATTTTTCTCCCTGTATTTGGCTGACATGTGGTTTATTAGTATGCGCTCAACATTACAATTGAAAGAAAACAGCTCAGAAGATAGTCTTGCTATTATGCTAAACAAGTCTCAGGCTCTGTGGGGATTTTATGAATTACCAATAAGAATAAACGTGAAGTTGCATTTATTGTCTCCAGCCTCATCCACATACTGGTACCTGCTGGTCCCAACAAGAATGCAATTCATTCCAGGGAGCAAAATCTGATTATTTGACAGAGCTAAATACACTTTACATCTAAAATAATTTGCTGTATCATAAAAACAAAAGGTCTTTTTTTATCTTTTGTTGTACTAAACTTTCTTCTAAATATTATGCTACAGCAGTAACCTATATGTAATTAAAAACTGTGGAAAGTTGATGCTAAGGTGGGTGTTCAAAGCTCAGTAGAAGGCAGTGGTTAACCCCAGAAAAATCCCTATCTGTCCTGAGCACGTATTCATTTAGGCCACAGAAGCTGGGAAGCTTTCCCACTGGAAAAGTGTGAAGTCCCTTTATCAGACGCAGAACTCTGAACTACAATTAAGGTCAGCTTGCAGAGGACAATATAATGGAGCTGAAGTTTTAGAAGAAAGAGATAATACTTTAAGAGCACACAGAGAGACTTCTTGTAGGTCACTGCTTCATACCAGAGGCAAGAGAGATCGACACACATCAGTTTATGACTATCAGAATAGTCACTGTCTAATGGTTAAAAATACCCTTTTAGGTTCATAGGTGTAGGTCAACACAGATTTCCAACAGTAATTCTAGAGAAAGTACCCTTGTCTTTTACTACTAGTAGTTCAGTACACACATTTTGCTGTATTTCTCTTTCATTTGGATATGATTTAGTTTGAAAGCTGACACAAAATACATACAACACTAACTCAGATCATTTAAAAATGAGACTATATCCTATAAAAAACACTGGCTTTTTAAAAGCTCAGTTACTGTGAATAAAACAACAATTTAATAGAAGGAGTCAAAGTGGAATACAGAAATTCTAAATAATTACTTATTTCAAATTACATCTCCTACTCAAGTTTACAATGACCATGCTGCCACTTGTGAACACTTAATAGACATTAGTAAAAGAATTGAACATATGCTATAAAATGCAAGAGGTACACTGGGTAAACAAGCATT
>VWZU01018616.1:0-13878 GCA_013397095.1 Sterrhoptilus dennistouni
TTGGGGTTTTTTTTTAATTTGAAGTATATTTACTGCAGAGATCTTCTGGAAATAGCAGTTGCTATCGATTTTAATTATGTTACGGCGATGCAAGCAAGCTCAGGTCACTCATGAAGTGTCTTTCTAGCTCAAATGTTCTTTATACTGCTGCCTTAGAAATAATTCTCTCATGTGAAAAATTTATTCACCTCTGGCTTGCAGATGACAGAAACATGCAAGCGTGCATGAGTCATTCATAGCAGGATGTATCCTTACGAGTAAGAAGGCGATCCTATGCTTCTGTCAGCTTAAGCAGCAGCAATGACTTTGTATGTGGCCTGTAGATCCAAATGCTGACCTCAATAGTAGGTGCTTGGTTTTGTCTGGAAAGGGAACAAAAGGTGGCAGGGAAGGGACAGATCAGACACGTTCTGACACCAGAAGCAAGACTGGTGCTGCATGTGCAGCACGTACAGTCTTAAGCAGTTGTCCCGGGACACCACTGTCCTTCCCTTGGCTGCAGCGGCAGGACTGTGAACACTCGCTGCACAGAGTGGAGTTTAACTCTACGCCTTGTACCCTACCACAGTCTGAAAGACCACTCCCTGTCCCCACCTTGTTATTGGCCTGCTGGAGTTTGTTAGCCTGTTGCTAAGGTGATGCCAGCCGCTGATTGCAGGGGGCTGGGACGTGGGGGAAGTTCTTTTGCCCGCTCTCTAGTGTGTGCTGAGGGGCAGAGCGAAGTGGCTCCAGAGGGCACACTGCCTTTCTTGGGAATGCCCACCTCTGGGGACAGACAGAAGTATTCAAGCTCCTGCCATACACATCCACTGGGCCAGCAAGGAGTTGTGAGCAGGGGCGGCCGTTGGGACACATGGCCCTGCAGCCTCTTGCATCGCTCATTCGGTTATCTCTCCTGTCCCACGCCCTTGGCCAGCACTATCTGTAATCGCCTTTCAGTAATGGTCAGCACATGCCCCTGAGAGAAGTGCAGGATTGGGGTGTCTGCACGGGGCAAGCCAGCAGCATGGCCCTGTGATATGAGGAGAGCAGATGGTGAGGCGTGGGTGATGCCCTCCCCCTCTCTCCTTACCTCTGCGGTAGTCAGGCCAGACTGTGAGCAGAGTTGCTGAGCAAATGTAGTGGGGTGTAATGTATACTGTATGTATATGAGTGGTTGGCAGGGGATGTGCTCATGCCAGTTTAGGCCAGTCCTCTCCTGCTCCAGCCTAGTCTGTGATTGACAGCTCAGTACTTGCTTACCATAATTCTGCTGCTGCTGTTCAGGCTCAATGGGACTGCTGATCTGACAGGAAGTGAAGAAGGGATGAAAAAATGTATGTGCAAGGAAAACACTATTATTTTTGATTAAAAACAAACAAAGCCCTCCAAGTGTTTTTTAACAACAACAACAACAACAACAAAGCACTATACACATTGCTTTGCTTTTTCAGTGTATTGAAGATCGTTATTTCGTGACATTACATGCTGCAGGTACATTTGTGTAAATAGTGTTCTAGGGGTTTTATATTTTTGCACAGGTTTGTTTCAGCATTTCTGGTGCACTAAAGGAATTGGAGCATCAGCACTTTTGTAGAACAGTGGGAACTAAAAGAAATCTTAAAATGTAGCAGTGTTCCTTCATGATGCTTCAGACTATTAACAACAGGAAGGGTCTTTTGCGTAATCACACTATATGTGCCTTAATTATGCCAACCCTTATGTATGGTCCTTCCGAGCTTGTCTGTCCGGCTAGCTCTGCTCTTCAGATACCATACAAACGAGTTAATCCTTTGGGTCCAGATTTCAGACAGAGACGTGACCTTGCTTGGAAGAAAGGAGCGGCTCATGCTTGGTGTTACTTAGGAAGGTGTTTATTCAGGGCGAAAGCCCAGGTGGTCAAAGCGTGAGTGTCTGAGTTCTTGCTTGCCCTTATGAACATGGGCGTTACAGATGGAAATGAGGGGGAGTGACTTAGGTACAGGGGGGCATTGACATTGCCATATAGGGGTGAAAGGGGTGTAGATATTCTTGAGGCCTTGGCTGAGCCACCTGGCTCGGCTACAGCCATCAGGAATGTGTTCACAGATAAGATACAAAGCTATACAATGGGCTAGGCCAAGGCTATTAAGGGACATACAATGGTGGGAGCCAGGCCTATTATGAAGTTAACAGCAGTGATCGAGGAAAAGGGGTGTGGGGGTAGGAATGAACCCTTACAGAAACTTAATAACAAAAATTATACAGAAATTTTAGGAAACCCAAAATGCACACCGCAACACTTTTGTATGTGAAATGCTCAATTGTTTTATCTAAATAACTTTCTATTCTGTTGGAATCAGCGGGTTTTTTTTCTGGGTTCATGATAATTATATCGGAACAAACTGCAAATTTATTGGGGCATTTAAAGCAATACAAGGAATCATGACTATAAAACAAGGTCAGCTTTCTCGTTGAAATTAGGAAATGTTTGGGTCTTTGCTATCCAAGCAAGATCGAGCTAAACTTCAATTTTTGATACATTAGCTCTTAACAACATTAATTGGACAGCTTGCCACTTCTCGTGCCCCTGAATTTGTTCAGTACTTTCTAGGTGGTGCTTGCGCACTTTTTAAAAAAATCGATTTTTAGACACTTGCTAGGCAGGCAGTAGGAGGAAGCTGTATTACTACATGTAATCGATTAATGTAGCAGACAATACTAAGATCACTTAATACTATTAGAGAGCTCTATTTCATTTTAAGTTTTAACTAGAAGTCATATCGGAAAGCAGTTTCCATTACGTATCTTTCAGGCAGACCTTGAAATGGCAGCAGTTACAACTATGTCAGTACTTGGAATCAAGATCATAAATTAAACCAAGGTAACTTCTGCTTTTATGTCAGGCGAGTCTTGGAATCTCACCTTGATTTATTAAAAAAAATATGGATATTGATCTAACACCAATATCCAACTATGAGGGACAAAGACTCTCTAACAGTTTAAAGTTAGAAAGTGTATGTTTATTACGACGCCGGGCAGCGTGCGGGATCGCTCCCAAAGACACACGCGCAATTTACAGATGATCACAGGGTCTTTTTATGTACAGGAGTATTGAATACCCAAAACACAAATGCATATTCATAACTCTGGTACATCCCATTCCCTGCTTCGTATGGTAATTAGCCAAAGAGCCATTAAGCATGCGTAGTTTGTTCTTTAAAATGGGTCGGTGGTCTTTTTTATGGGGTGGGGTCCCAAAATGATGAAGAAAGATTGTCTTCCTCAGCTCTGACTTTTTAACCTTTAGTGTTACATGACAACTGAATCCTGTTTTTCCAGGACTGTTTGATTTATGATTGTATTGTATTCATGGAGTCTATTGATTATTCAGGATGTAAAAGCCTCGTTTGGCAGGTTCCATGATTTATCAGTTCCTTCAATCCGGCTTCTGTTAACAAAAGGGAAGCTTAGCTACCTTACCTCAGCAATATCTATTTTAACTAAAGTCTTTAATTCTTCTAAATCAATGCTTCAACCTAACCTTAAAAATTCTGCAGCTGTATATCTAGCAGTTAATACAAACAGACTGGAGAGACTTGTTTCTGAGACGCTGTATTCTTAGTATTGTAAAGAATGTATAAATCCCTATTATTCTGGAAAAGAGACCTATATAATATATTATGCTATGTAAAATGTTCACAGGTGGAATAGCATATTGGGTTTTTCCCTCCTAGATGATGACAATTCTGAAGAAGGCCTTCACACTATTCATTCAGGAAGGCATGAATATGCATTCAGCTTTGAGCTTCCACAGATGTAAGTACTTACATGCAGTACACAGCTTGTGAGAGAAGGCTAAGATACATACCTGCTTCAGAAAAATTCTTGTGGGGAGAGGGAAACCTTTTCAGTGGTAGTAGTTGTGCTCAGACATGCAATAGAGGACATAATCTCATTAAACTGAAGAAATTGCTTTTAAACTGGTTAAGAGTTGTTCACAAAGCAGGAGCTCATTGCTCAGTTGGTTACTCTTTGTTTTGACTGAGGTATGTTGGCTCCTTATGGAGGATTGGACCCCTTCACAGAAGGAGGGAGGGGAACTTGTGTCATTTGAGTCCTGCAGAGGGGCTGAGGTATCTTCTAAATGAAGCAAGATTTTACTGGAGTCATGCAGGCCATCAGAACCTAGTGATAACAGCTTAACTGTTCAGGCTCAGTCTGAAAAAGATGTGGCAGGCTTAACTGCATTTGAACTAAATAAGAGTTTGTTTGGCTTTTTTTTTTCTACTTCAAATAGGATGTATGTACTCAGGCTGACCTCTAGACAAAAAAGCCAGGATGGAAAAAAAAAAAACAAATGGATGGGTGGATGAAGCAAGAAACATTCCCATACCTAATCCCGCTTGTCTCAGAAAGCAAAGGTGAAGCAAGAATGATAGCAGAAGTCTTAAGATAAAATTGCCACGCGCACACACACACACACACACACACACACACACAAATGCATTTGAGGTGTCTAATGTATACATTGTGAAGGGGAGATTTATACATAGAGGAGTTACCAACATGGAAATTAGCTCAAACACAAGTTGCAGGAAAATTAAATATGAAGGAACAGAGAGAGTCTGGAAATAGATGAAAGGAGGTAGGAGGAGCCTTTTACTGTAAAAGTCAAGTGCCAAAGTCATTAAGGTTAAAAAAAGTTGGCAGAATATTAGACTGATACCTAATATTAAAGCTAATAAAACATCTGCTTATTAGAGGGACTGGCTTTAACAGAACCTGCAGATGATAAATGCTTTTACAGATCAGTTTCCGCAAATAGCGCAGGGCTTTACAGTCAATATTATTAGAATGCTGAAGAAGATGCATATCTATGGAAACTTTTAGAAGTCAGTTTAAGGTTCAGATGAAAAACTCTTCTATAAGAAGTGATAAGGATGATACTGATATTCCCTTGAGTTGGAAGGAATGTTCAAATATGACCACTAAAATAGCACAAGAATTGATTAAAACACTAAAGGTCTTGTCAAGTGACTTGAAAGAATAACTATGAAGCCATCTTTGATAATACTGGAAAAAATGAAGGCTGGTAGTAAAAGGCCTGGAGAACACTAGTTTGATACTGCCTCCTTACCATTTCTTGCTATTTTGTATCCATGGAATATTTCTAAAATTTATTTAAAACAAAACCAATGTGGTGGGTTGACCTTGGCTGGCTGCCAGCCCTCCATGCAGTTGCTCTCTCATTCCTCTGCATCAACAGGCCAGGGGGAGAAAATAAGATGGACAAGCTTGTGGGTCAAGATAAAGGCAGTTTTAATAAGAAAAAACAAAAGCTGTATGCAGAAGCAAAGCAAAAATAAGAATTAATTCACTACTTCCCATCAGCAGGGAAATGTCCAGCCACTTCCTGAAAAGCAGGGCCTCAGTATGTGTATTGGTTGCTCGAGAAGACAAACACCATAGCCATGAATGTCTGTGTCAGCCCTGACTGTCTCGTCGTCCTGTGTGTCTGTGTGTGTGTGCGCCCCACTATATGGACTGTTATGAGGAAAGTTAACTCCATCCCAGCCAGACCCAGTGCAACCAAATACAAAGCAATAGAGAAAAGAACCAATATGCTGACTGCCCTTACTGAATTTTTTTTCTTAAAGGATACTGAAGCAGGATGAAACATTGAAGGCTGATTAGAAAATCCTTTCATTTGCATTATTAAGAAAAAAAGTAAACATTTCAAATGTGCAAATAGAGATGTCAAACTTGTAGCAGAATGATTCTTTCTAGTAAAGTAATAGCACAGCTAGTATTATTTGATATAGAATTTAGGGAGGGAAGCTTTGCCCATAACTTATCTTTTTTTATGATACATTTTAATTATAGTACAATATAAAAATTCTTCCTGGAGATTAAAGGATGAAAGTGTTAGGAAAAGACAAGTTACAGTTAACTGGACATGACTGGAATATAAAAATCTTATGTCCTTCATCTTATGATGGTGGGGGAGGGAAGGAGGAGGAGGGAGAAGAGGATAAAAGGGTAATGCTGAAAGGTTTGACATCCCCTATCCACATATTTCTTTTTCCCTCTCCAACTCCCCAAAAGGACTTTGTCTTTCAGCGTTCAGAGCAGAATAGTCTTTATCTTTTTTATATGTGTGTGTATATATATATTAAGATGATCTCATCAGGGTAAAGGAAAATTAGATGATGCTCAAAAGCTCTCTCTTCAGAACTCTACATTGAAATATTTAACTACTGTACTTAAGGCAAAACAGACTACAAATGCATTTAGTTATAGTTAAACCATTGAGATACCAGCCAAGTAAATAATACACAGTTATTTACAGAACACAATGTCCAAAATAATAACGGGATGGTACTAATGCTAATTTTTCTTGGTGGTCTTAATTTGACCTTAAAAAGGCATGCTTTATTCTACACTGGAAAATGGCCTCTAAAGGAGATGTCTATTCTTCTGGCACTTTTCTTGCACAATTCTTTAATTGATTCTTTAAACTTCTACAAAACTACTGTTGAATGAATCAGAGATTATATATTTCCCCAACTTTAACATTACGTTTTTCTGAGATATGGAAATGTTGCAAATAAGTTATGCTTATTATGATACATTAAAAATACAGTTCTACATATGTCTTGGTTTGAAAGACAGGTGTCTGCCAAGGAAGGCAGGAACCTCCCTTGGAATGGAGAATATGCCCCCCTTCCCTCCGAATTATTATAACTTTGAAATTAAGGGGCTTTCAGGCAAAGATATGGGAAAAGGAATAACAGTTATTTACTAGTATGTATAACAAGGCAAACAAACAACAACGACGGCAGCAACAACAAACAAAACCAGAAACCCAGTAACACCCTTCTCTCAGCTGTCAGGCACCTTCCCCTTTGGTGTAGTTATGGTCACAGCCGGCAGGGGCGCTGGTGGCTCCCGGCTGGGCAGGGCAGGTGCGACGATCCCCTCGCGGCTGCAGGGGGCGATGTGGCGCGAGTTTGGTCGTCTCTCTGCACATGGACAATTGCGGGCACAGCCAGCAGAAGGGATGGAAAAGGGGCTTCCTTTACGAACTCCCGGGGCAGCCAATCCCACTGCCCCCTCTGGATAGCAAAAGGAGCTGTAGCAGGGACCTCGGAAGCAGCAAGCTGGAACAGCAGGGGCGAGCAAAATCCCGGAGTGGTAGACGAGATGTATCAGAAACTCCGCACCTGTAGCTGGAACTGCGGGGCGTCCCGGCAGGCAGGGCGTGCGGGCTACAGTGTAGCAAAAATCCCGGAGCAGTGGCAAAGAAACGGCAGGGGCCGGGCAGTGGCAGCCCGGCTCCCGAACACGGCAGGGAGAGGCTCCCTGGGAGGGGGGAAGGGCTCGGGATCCCGGGGTTTCCCCTGAGGTACCCGAGCAGATGGTGAGAGTCTGTCTTTTTTTTAATGAGGTAGGGTGTTAATAAGGTCCCAGTTCAGTGGCTGCTCTCACGAGCAAAGGCAAGGCTCACCCACGGCAGAAGAAGCAGGACAGGGCTGGGCTCCGGCGGCAGCAGCAGGGAATCTCTCCCCCCCTCGACGTCTAGAGAGTAAGAGTGAGCTAGGAGCTGCACCCAGCCCCTTCCCCCAGCCCGTCTCGCGATGTCTCTGCCCTTCCCAGGAGAATGCCCCCTCAGCTACGATAGTAAAACCAGCTGCACTTCCCCCCTTCTCTGTTGGTTACTTCCTTCGTCTCTCTGAAGTACTGGTCATTATTGTTTCTTAGCAACAAAATGGGAGAAAATTCCATAAGAGAAAGAAACAAAAGGAAAAATCCTAAACCCCAACAACATACTAATTCCAAATCTGATCAATTGCATCGTTACTGGAATGAGAGAAAAAACTTTACTCAACTTTGACCTTTGTCCTGCACAGACCACTTGCTACCTCATTCGAAGGCAGACACGGCAGCGTGCGGTATTGGGTGAAAGCTGAATTGCATAGGCCTTGGCTTCTACCAGTAAAATTAAAAAAGGAATTTACAGTCTTTGAACATATAGATATCAACACTCCTTCGTTACTGGTAAGAACTGACAGAACTACTCATTCCTTTTCTGGCATAAAAATACTGAAGTATAATAACTGAAAGAACATCAGCATGTAACTTTACCTAATATTTATTTGCTAGTTTAAGTACAGCTCTTATTTTAAGTATTATATCAGTTTAACAACTCTTTAACTGCTGGTATTTTGAAGGCTAAGTTATCCTGTACTTGGAGTTGCTTGATCTTTACAAGACGTAAAATGCATTTGTCGGTCTAAACTGATGCTACCACATTGTAGACTCTCATTAAGGAAGAAAATTTGGTTAACCAGTCCTCTTAAATTATAAATAAAGAATAATCTATGAAGGAACAATGCAATGCTTAATATTTTAGTGAGGGACTGCTAACTTAAAAATGCAAAGTAAAAAATGTACTGTAGTGCATAATTGATAATTTCCACATGTATAGTTTTCTACTGATGGGGAGGAAATAATCACAATTCTGTATAATCCTTTTTTGAAATATCATTTTATTAAAATAACTTTATTATCACAACTGTTTTCAGTGAGGATTTGATTTCAGTCTGGCCTAAAAATCCTTTATTTTATCCCCTTCTCAAATTTTGATCTAGAGGGGAAAGAAAATTAGAAGGCCATTGAAACAGATTTCTTATGTGTATGGGTGAAAAATCAGCTTGCAAAGGGACCTTGCACAAACTCCATGAAAATCGAAGGTCTCTCATTTGACTTTAGTGGGCTTTGGATCAAGCCCTAAATCCTGGTGTGTAAAATAAGTCTTTCTAACATAGATGAAACAGGATTATTCAGAAACTGAGGAAATAGCAGGAGTAAAGATTACAGTAGTTGATCTTAGTTATTTTGCTTTGGAAATGCAGCTTAATGGAAAGTGTGAAGATGTTCTAATTTGCTGTTAGTTAAATGAAAAGCTCTGCAGCATTATGTTGGGATGTGTAGGCTATGAAGCCTTTTAAGCTATACAGTATTTTCTTTTAGTATTGTTTTAATTGTGGCTGTAGTACGGAGGATCGAAGAAAAAGCAATACGAATACACCAGTGGGATTAGTACAAACACTGTATCTGTATAATGCTGTTTAAACTGCTTGAGACTTTTACTATGAAAGCAGCTTTGTTTATCAAAATACGTAATAATAAGCACATTATGAAAATTATTATTTTCCTATGTTGGTTTAAATACCTGATGAGATTCATGAAGATCCTAATTTGATGGACAATACTTTTCTTCTTCTTGCAGTCACCTCAAGCAGGCACAAAAGAAAAGACACTATGTTGTTGGCTTTGTACCTCAGGCCCAATATCTTTAAGTGCCAAAATTGAAAGAAAGGGCTACACCCCAGGTATGTGATCCTATAATTAATTCTGTGTGGTTTTCCTTCCTTTTTAAAGCTGGAGTCTGTACTACTGTTTTTACATAAATGAGACATTAAGGATATTTGTACCACATACGTCTGCATTTAGCAATCTTCTCCGCATACCCTGTTAACTAAGACAGGGCTACTTGTATCTCTAGATGGTTCAATGACCTCATCTGTTAGACTGGCATGTTTTGGGTGTTAGACTGTTTTGTGGGTTTTTTTGGATGTGTTGTTTTCTTTTTCCTTTTAGAACAGCTCATGGGGATCTTGTTTCTATTAGCATCAGTGGATGGTTTTTTCAGGTAGAGCAGTGATAGCAGCATCGTTGTAACAGTATAAAGAATGTGAAAGTTTGCTTAAGCTGCCTTGTAAATGTAAAGAAACTGAAATTCTGGTGTGTTTTGTTTGGTTTTGGTTTTTTTTTGTTTGGTTTTTTTTTGTTGTTGTTGTTGTTGTTGTTTGTGTTTTTTTGTGGTTTTTTTTTTTTTTTGTTTCAGGTGAATCAATTCAAATCTTTGCTGAGATTGAGAATTGCTCTTCCCGTATGGTGGTGCCAAAGGCAACCATTTACCAAACCCAGGCATTCTATGCCAAAGGGAAAATGAAGGAAGTCAGACAGCTTGTTGCCAACCTCCGTGGGGAATCCTTGTCATCTGGCAAAACAGAAACCTGGAATGGCAAACAGTTAAAAATTCCACCTGTTTCCCCTTCAATCCTTGACTGTAGTATAATCCGTGTGGAGTATTCACTGATGGTATGTTGGGCAGTTTGTTTCACTCGTGAGAGTGAGTAGCTTCCAACATGCCATACAAATTCCTAGCACAGCATTTTGTGATCATTAGTTATGAAAGAAATACATGCTCTGGTATTAGTGTCATGACAGGAGGTCTGGTAAGTAAATTTAGTTTAAATCATGCAAGTTCTTAAAGCAGCTGTCAACTAAGCAAGCATTTAATGAGTAGACTGCATTTCTATGTGAGGGCTCATGTTAAGACTCTTCTTAACTTGAAAAGCTCATGTCTCCATAGGGGCATGGGCCCTAAAAGGGGCTGTTAGAAAAAAGCTCTGCATGAAAACTTTCATAGAAAGATAACTTAGACTAATACTTATGAAATGTTGATAAAACCCCACATTTTAATCATATACTTGTTTCATTTTTCTTCAGGTATATGTTGATATTCCAGGAGCTGTGGATTTATTCCTTAACTTACCACTGGTCATTGGTACCATTCCTCTACATCCATTTGGTAGCAGAACATCAAGTGTAAGCAGCCAGGGTAGCATGAACACAAATTGGCTTGGTCTGACCCTGCCTGAAAGACTAGAAGGTAACTTGATAATACAAATCTCAATCAATTTGCTACTCTCTTTTGATTTTTGTCTGCTTTATTCATTGCAGTCTTGTTAACAGAGTCAAATTACATCCTTTTATAATAAAGCCTGCAGGAAATCCGTTGTGGATGTTTTCTTGCCACTTACTTGTTCTGTGTAGAGCAAGAGATTTTTTTTTTCCCTCCCTGCCTTTCTGTCTCTAGGACAGGCAGTGAAATCTAGCTTCTTTGGAAAGTGGCGGAAATAAAAGCACAGGATGCCATTGTATCTGTGCATAACTTCATTGCTTCCACTTCCAGTATCCCAATTACATCCTTGGTTATAAGGCATTGCAACCCATAATAGCAGTTTCTGGACTTTCTCATTAGCCTTAGTAGCCAAGGCTTTGTGAAAAGATAATATTCTTTTCTATGGAAGATCTCTCATGGCCAAAGAAAGAATTATGTATTTCCTTCCTTCTCTCTTTGCATATCTAATATCTTGCTTTTTTTAAGTACAAATCCCAGACCTGGAGACTTCTAGAGTACAGAGGACGGCAATGTTCTGTCATTTCTATCTGTATAGAGATTAAATTATCTTTGGTCTGATTTAAATTTTAAGGAGATAATTAAGCCACAATAAACAGTGGTCAGTCTGTCTTTGAACATAAACTTAATATCAGAATAAAACAAAATAGTATCTCTTTTTTGTTTAACAATTTTTAAGTCATTGTTTATCTGCTGGTGAATCTTTCAGTGGTTGAAGTTTAATATTTATCATGGTGTATATTTTGTCATGCATAAGACCTTGTTGTTTGAACTGTATGTACCTTTTCCCTCCAGCACCTCCTAGCTATGCAGAAGTGGTCACAGAGGAACACAGACAGTCTGGCCTTGCACCTGTAGCTGCTTTTGATGATTTTCAGAGAGCACTGCAAGGACCATTATTTGCATATATCCAGGAGTTTCGTTTTCTGCCTCCTCCCCTATATTCAGAAGTAGGTATATCTGTCAGACTATGATGATTTATATATTGTTTGTGACTGATTTTTTTTTTTTGTCTGATGGAATAAGTTTAGAAACCTGTTTCTCCTTCCTAAAATTGGAAGAAACCACTAAAATCATGAACATGGAATAAGTTGGTTTTGAGGAGGATTTTTGTTTGCAAGATGCAGATGAATTGCATCAAGAGTTTTCCATGCCTGATTTACAGCATGGGTTACCCTTTTTATAATTTTTATTTATTTTTTTTTTACATGAACTCTGCAACCTTAAATTTAAAAGGTGCTCCATGAGGTGCCTTGGCTTCTCCATCATGCTATTTCCTGGAGCTGCCGACCTGGGAGGTAATTTTTCTTGGGAGCACTCTTCCCCAGTCTAATACTTTCTGGAATTTTTCAAAGTGTTGTTTGCCATTTTAGAAACATATTTTTTTTTAAATGTGTGTATTAAAAATAAGGTTTCACCTCTGCTGCTTCCTAACAATTTATAGCAACCACTAAACTGTTTTGCCTACATGTGTGTTTAAATTATGTGAATGTAGGCCTTTCAGCAGTTTCATGTAGAAGAGCGATGTATTGGTATTAATTTATGACTTAGGTTTTCTGAAGTATACAGTTCTTCAACACTTTTGGCCTTCACAGGACTAAAAATGCAGCCACCGAATAAACATGAATGAGATGCAAATTTCAAAGCTTTTCATGTTGTTTTTTTCTTTTTCAAGAAAAAGAAGTGATATAGGACAAATGAAAGAAAGTGTCCTCTGGCCAAATTTTGTCTGAATTGATCCACTTTAAGAAAATAGCATTATGCAGCACAACTTCCCCCCCCCCCACCCCGGCTTGAAATGCAGAAAAAAGGGCTGTATGAAGTTAATTGATTTAATGTTGTCTAAAAGTTGCAATGTACACTTAAACTATTCTTACATCTAGTTTTTCTGACCTAAGTTAGCAAGCTTGTACCCTTTATTTTTCCTGTAGAGAGGAAGAAGAGGTAAGGTTTCAAACACATGAACTTTTTGAAACATCCCATAGGATATTTGAGGGTTAGCTACTTTAATTTAAAAGTAGAATGATTTTTTAATTGATAAATTTCTGCCATTTCAAGAAAAACTTCTTTGCTTCTCACAATTAAATATTTCTTAAATTATGTTTACAGTGATATGCGTCAAGTCATGTTTTTTGTATATCTCATATAATTCAAAAGACTTCTGTGTGAGTAAAGGAGAATTTTTTTATAGCAGTTATTTGTGCTTATCCTTAAATTGCCATCAACTTGTAGTTTAAAGTCTTCCACTGGATCTAATATTTTTATTACTGTTTCTCCAAAGTTTTGTCTAACTAGAACTTTTTCAATTATTTCAATTACCCTTGGACTGGAAATGCCACATATCATTATAATTGTCAAACTTGTGAATTTTGTTTTTTATTCCTAGCAATTGATGCTGAAATGCACTGAAATGCACTGGGTTGTTGTGGCTTTTATTTTTGGGATTTTGTTGGTTGGGTTTTTTTTGTTTTGTTGTTTTGTTTTTGTTTTTGTTTTTGTTTTTGTTTTTTTCTGGGCTCATTTGGTCAATTGTTTGGTTGGGTTTTTTTTTTTTTTTTTTTTTTTTTTTTTTTTTTTTTTTTTTTTTTTTTTTTTTTTTTTTTTTTGTTTGTTTTTTTTCTTTTTCTTTTGGTTAGATTGATCCAAGCCCAGATCAGCCCACAGATGAGATATCATCTTGCCCCTCTCGATGAAGGAATCCATAAAAAGCTGACTTGACTTGGGTTTTGAATCACACCTTCTGTGTTGAAGATCAAGGTGTCATAGTGGAGACTTGCTTTTAAAGGAAGTGATATTGCTCTTGCCTGTATGGTGAATAAATTAAAAGAACCTGTGATCATGCTTTGACACCTAGAGCACATCATAGGACTTCTCCACATGCTTGAAAACCTGTGTCCCCCTCCATTAAATAGTGGCACATACTAGGAGCAGCCTTATTAGCGTGCAGTCAGGTGTTTAAAAACACTCAAACTATGTTGTAAGAGAGGAATGGCTGCTTTCTATGATTCTATGAAAATTTGCACATGCTTATTACTTATGTTATACAGTTAAGTGTCACTACAACTTATTCTCATTTATGATGGACTGTTGCTACCCCCCCCCCTTGTTTGTGATCTGCACAACAAAGAACAAAAGAGCTTTGCCAA
>VWZU01018616.1:13887-26023 GCA_013397095.1 Sterrhoptilus dennistouni
TTTGCCAAAAAAAAAAAAAAAAATAAAGAAGAGATGAAGGCCCACAAATGCCCTGACTTTTTCTCTTCTTTTAATTTGATGTAGCCTGGACTTTACCTGCATATGCACATGCTCAAAATTGTCCTAGTAGGCTGATCCTGTATCACCTCTTCAGCTTGGATCCTATTGTGTATTTATTTACAAACATTACATGCCTTCAAAGTCAATCCTTGCTGTATGTTTTACAGCTAACTGTAATAGACAAGCAACAGATAGGTGGGGAAAGAGATAACAGAAGGAAACTAATAAGAGACGTGATCAAGGTTGTATACCTTCTTGATTTCTTAAAAGAATTTGTTGCCTTTCTGCTTTTATTGCAAAGCAGTGTTTTGTTACAGACTGCCTAAAGATCAATTAATCTCAGGTGAATTCATCACTTGCCAAACTGTTAGAATGTTTTTGGTTTGTTATGTTGCACTGTTATTTATATTTGTGTTTTGGTTTTGTTCTTCGAGGGGGATTTTGAACAGGGACATGCGCAAAACTTACAAAGTGAAAGCAGCACCGGCAGACACTAAAAGTGTGAAAAGAAAGTGTGAAAAGGGGATAATAATATGCTGTCCAGGGTTCAAGGGCAGAGATATCTTAACAATTAGGGATGGGAAAGAGAAGGTTTGTTGGTTGGTTTGTGTTTGGTTTTATTTAAATAATATGTAGTTACCTAATCATCAAAAATTATGTATAAAATGAGTCTCCAGTAGAAAGTGTATTTCAGATCGCAAGAAAAAATTGAACTATGGCAACTAAGCAGCAGCTCAGTTTGCCCATTTGGTATTATCTTCAGGGTTTATGATACTCTGTCACAGAATCATAGAACACCAGATTGGAAGGGAGCTCAAGGATTATCTGGTCCAACCTTTCTTGGCAAAAGCATGGTCTAGACAAGATGACCTAGTAAACCTAAAAAGTGTCCAATGTTGGGGAATCTGCCACTTCTCTGGGGAGATTATTCCAATGGCTGATTGTTCTCATTGTGAAAAATTGTTATCTCGTGTTGAATTGGAATCTCCTGAGGAGCAACTTGTGCCTATTACCCCTTGTCTTTTCCATGTGACTCCTTGTAAAAAGGAAGTCTCCATCTTCTTTGTAGCCACCCTTTAAATACTGGAACATGGTGATAAGGTCTTCCCTTAGCCTTCTTTTCTCAAGGCTGAACAAACTCAGTTCTCTTAGCCTTTCTTCACATGGCACCTTCCCAGTCCTTGAATCATCTTTGTGGCCCTTCTCTGGACCCTCTCCAGCCTGCCCACATCTTCTTTTGTATATCAGGGATCAAAAGTGAACACAGTATTCCAAGTGTGGCCTGACAAGGCACTGAGTAGAGTAGGAGAATGACTTCTTTATCTCTGCTGCTGGTGCCCTTGTTGATGCAACCCAGCATCCTGTTGGCTCTCTGCCACAGCAGCTCACTGTTCACTCATATTCAGCTTGTTGTCCACTAGGATCCCTAGGGCCCTTTCCACAGAACATCTCCCCAGAGGGATAGATCCCAGCCTATGCTGCATTTCTGGATGATGTTTTCCAGGTGCAAGATGTTTGTCTTTGTTGAACTTCATCAGGTTCTTGTTAGCCCACTCTTCCAGCCTATCCAAGTCTTCCCGCAGGGTGGATCTTTCTTCCAAAGTGTCCGCTTCCCCACTCAGCTTGGTATCATCAGCACACTTCATCGGGGTACACTTGATTCCATCATCCAGATTACTTATGAAGATAGTAAACAGTATTGGGCCCAATATTGATCCCTGGGGGGGCCCGCTTGTGACAGATTTCCAGTTTGAAAAGGAGCTATTTACCACCACCTTCTAGCTGTGGCCTGTCAGCCAGTTCCCCACCCACTGCACAGACCACTTGTCTAGACCATAACACATTAGCCTCTGTAGGAGGAGGCTGTGGGAAACAGCATTGAAAGCCTTGGAGAAATCCATGTAACAGTGTCCACTGCTTACCCCACAAAACCAAGCCAGTTACTTAGTCATAGAAGGTGATCAGGTTTGTTAAGCATAATTTGCCCTTGGTGAGTCCATGCTGGCTTTTCCCAATCCCATGCTTAATTTGACTTCTGGTAGCCCCAAGGAAGATTTGTTCAATAACTTTCCCACAGACTGAATAAGACTGATGGACCTATAATCTCTGTGATCCTCCTTTAATCCTTTCTTGTAGATGGGGGGTGATATTAGCCTTCTTCCAATCTTCTGAGCAGTCCCCCAATCTCTGTGATCTCTCAAAGGTTATGGAGAGCAGCCTTGCAATGATGTCAGCCAACTCTCTTAACACCCTTGGGTGGATAGTGTTAGGATCCATCGATTTGTTGGGGTCAAGCTCCTGTAAGACTTCACATGCCAACCCTTTCTTCATTGACAGTAGGTCTGTGTTTGCATCAACCTGGATTTTTGTTCCCAAGGCCTGGGGCCCAACAGTGCTGGGTGAAGAAGACAGAGGAGAAGAAAGTTTCGAGAACCTCTAGCCTTTTCAGCATTGTTGGTGATTAATTCATCTCTCCTGTTTAACATCAGGTCCATATTTTCCTTCTGTTTCTTACTGTTTACATACACAAAGAACCCTTTCTTTGGGTTTTTGACATCTCTGGACAATTTCAATTTGGGCTGAACTTTTGCTTTTCTAACTGCTTCTCTGCATGCCCTGGCAGTGCCTTTGTAGTATTCAATAGATATTTGTCTGCTTTTCCATCTCTGGTATGCTTCTCCTGGTTTTGAGCAGACTCAGAGGCTTGCAGTTAAGCCAGGGGGGTCTCTTGCTCTGCCTATTTCTTTTACTTTTAAAGGTGATGAATTGCTTTTGTGCTTCCAGGAAAGCATTCTTGGAAAAACTCCCAGCCCTCACTAGCACCCTTATCCTCTGTGGAAGCTTCCCACGGAATCCCTCCCAACTGAGCTCTGAGCAAGCTGAAGTTTGCTCTTCTAAAATCTAAAACCTTTGTCTTAATACTATAGCGTGCTCAGCTGGCTCTCCAATTCCACAATATTGTGATCACTGCAGCCAAGGTTATCACTAACAGATATTACAAAGCAGGTTTTCTTGGTTTGTGAGAAGCAAGTCCAGCAGTGCCTCATTTCTGCTTGGCACATCTAACATTTGTATGAGGAAGCAGTTCTCTACATATTCCAGGAACTTGATGGCTGATATATGAGCTGCTGTACTGTTCTTCCAACAAATGTCTGGGTAGTTGGAGTCATCCATGAGAACCAGGTTCTGTTGACCTGAAGCTTGTTTAAGTGACCCAAATATTGCTCCATTGGCCTTATCATCTTGGTTTGGAGGTTGGTAGACTAAAATTATTATAAAACTGAGCCAGAGTATCAGTGTTACCAGCCATACTCAAATTAGTTTGCTGAGAATTGCTCTGACCACTCCTGGGCTAGTCCTGAGAGCTTTAAAGCAAACAATTTATAACAAAAAAATTTCCATTTTAGGGCCAATTCTCTTCAACATCTTCATAAACGACTTGGATGCAGGACTCGAAGGTATACTAAGTTTGCTGGCGATAATAAAATGGGAAGAGCTGTTGACTCCCTCAAAGGCAGAGAGGCCCTGCAGAGAGACCTGGACAAATGAGAGGGCTGGGCAATCACCAACCGTATGAAGTTCGACAAAGGCAAGTGCCAGATTCTGCACCTGGGATGGGGCAACCCTGGATGTACGGACAGACTGGGGAACAAGAGGCTGGAGAGCAGCTCTGCAGAAAAGGGAACTGGGGGTCCTGGTCGATGCCAAGTTAAATATGAGTCAGCAGTGCCCTGGCAGCCAGGAGGACCAACTGTGTCCTGGGGTGCATCAGGCACAGCATTGCCAACCAGTCAAGGGAGGTGCTTGTCCTGCTCTGCTCCGCACTGGTGCGGCCTCACCTCAAGTCCTGGGTGCGGTTTTGGGTGCCACAATATAAGAAGGATATAAATCTATTAGAGAGCATCCAAAGGAGGGCTGCAAAGATAGTGAAAGGTCTAGAGGGGAAGCTGTATGAGGAGTAGCGGAGGTCACTTGGTTTGTTCAGCCTGGAGAAGAGGAGACTGAAGGGAGACCTCATTGCAGTCTACAGCTTCCTCATGAGGGCAAGTGGAGGGGCAAGCACTGATACTGATCTCTTCTCTCTGGTGACCTGTGACAGGACCCAAGGGAATGGCCTGAAGTTGTATCACGGGAGGTTTAGGTTGGATATTAGGAAAAGGTTCTTCACCCAGAGGATGACTGGGCACCGGAACGGGCTCCCCAGGGGAGTGGTCACAGCACCAAGCCTGACAGATCTCAAGAAGTGTTTGGACGATGCTCTCAGGTGCAGGTTGTGATTCTTGGGACTGTCCTGTGCAGGGCCAGGAGTTGGACTTTGATGATCATTGTGGGTCCCTTCCAACTCAAGATATTCTATGATTCTATGAAACAAACAAAAAATCCAACAGCTTTAATCATACATTCATCTAGAATGCAAGAAATCATATAGAAAAAGTACTGACTCCTTGAACGTATTCTAAAGAAGCTATTAGATCTGATCAGTGTTTTTATACTAGAGATTTGTAAATGTAAATTTTCTTTTCAGAAATCATGTTAAAAAAAAACAAAAACAACAACCACCAACAACAAAAAAACCCTACCCAAAACCAAAAACCAACAACAAAAACTATTGTCTGAGACATGTCTGATGTTGACTATTTTAAAACTAATTCATCGTATGAATCCTTGTGCAATGAAACAGCTCAGAAGGGAGGGGAGGGAAAGCTGGTGTTTCTGTATTGTGCTCATTCTTACAAAGTTATGCCTTATTTTTAAGGCTTCATAAATATAATAAAATAGGCTTTCCCATAAGTGGCCTTTATGAGAACATGAAAGATATTTTATGTTCCAAAAATGATGACAGGGTGATTAAATGCGAGTCACGTCTTAAGTGATTCAGTTGAAATGTTTGGGCTTTGATAAGCAAGAATTGGAAATTGGGTGATGTCTTAGGCTGCTATTTTTGTGACTGTCCTTTCCTTCAATCCTTTCCAACCAGACAAAATTTTACAAGTTAAAATTGTTGGCATAAAAAGGCATTTGATGATTTTACTTTTTTTCTTTTTTGTTAACAGACTAGGGAACAATTGTTGATATACATAGCATTGAAGCAATTATCCCAGTATATTGGAAAAACTGTACATGAAGCAAAATTGACCAGTGTTGTCATAATTGATGTTGCATCACAGGCTGGGATCAGAGTGAAAAATTCTAAAACCTTATCAAATGAAGATTTTCCACTTAAACTTTTTTATTAGTTGTTCAGAAGCACTATAAGTTCATAGCTGTAGCCTGGTATTTGATATAGAATCTTGATCTGAATTAGGAAAAAGTAAAATTGAAGCATTAGAGAAACAAAGTGCAATATTAAATGCTTGCTTTATAGATTCTATTCTATGGCTGGGTTTTGGTTGGGGTTTTTTGGGGTTTTTTGGGTTTTTTTTTGTTTTTTGGGGGTTTTTTTTGTGTTTGGTTTTTTTTAATTAACTTTTGGTGCTGAATATGTCCTTATGGACTTTATTTTAAGAGAACTATGTGGAAAACAATTAAATTTTTTCTATTGCTCTTCCTTTTGAAAAGGAAACTTTAAAATTTTGTTTAAATGCTTTAAAATGCTTTAATTGTAATCTCTAAGACTGTTGTGACTTAAACATTTAATATGTGTCTTTGTGCAAAATAACAGCCATAAGGATTAAATTGCTATCAGAAATGCATATGCTATGTATCAACTACATAGGGGAAAAACTATTTCTGGAGCTACACCGCTGATTAGTACAAGAGCTGAGTTTCAGCACCTTCAGTTCCTTTGTCTTGTTTATATCAATGGTTTCTTAGGACTAGGTTTCAGCTGGGAAGCTATAATACAATCTCCTAAACTTAGAAAATACCAACAACTTACAGGATATGAATGTTTTTTTTCAGGACACTGCTTAAAATTACTGTAACTTGTGACCTCTGTTCAAGTTATTTAGTGTTTTCCAGTACATATGGTGGGGGCAGGGATTGCACATTTTTGTAGGGGTGGGAGGAAACTGGGGAAGGGGAATTACTTTAAAAGCCAGATAACTCAGTGATTTGCAGTTGGGATATGAAGGTTGGTTTGTTGAACTGGGGTCAATAAGGTGTGTCTTGCTGTTTACTTAGAAGTCTAATGTTACCAGATGTTGGAAATCACTATCTGTGATTTGTGTTTTGGTCAGTAGAGCTTTGCAAGATATTAATACAGCTCCTCAACATTCCAGAAATGAAGCACTGCCATAGCATCTTGTTTCTGTATACTGCACACAGCTGAACCTCTGAAAGAATGGGCTATCATCATTGCTTGGTATCAGTGTCTTTTGACCTAAGGCAAGGTTCACTAGGCTAGCAGCCAGGATTCAGGAGTCCAATAAATGCTGTTTCTGACTGTTGGTTTTAAAGGTACCAAAGACCACTAAATTATCACGGTATTGTTACAGGAGGTTTTATGGTATATGCTACTAACATGGACAAACCAAACATTGGATTTAACTCCTTGTATAATGCAAACAGTAGACTTCCTAAATGTGTGAATTATTGTGTCAAATAAAGTGTTTTTATTTAATTTTGACTTTGTAACTGCCAACTACGGAGAATCCAGAAAGATCTTTTAGGGGAGTTTTCCCCATTAATAACACTGTGAATCATTTGTGCCTGAGTTTTGATTGAAACCAATAGGAAATATAAAAAATAAGGTTGTCTCTCATTATGATTATAGACTCAGAACTCCTTTATAGCTGAGTGACAATGATTAGAACAGTTTTTTCTAATAGCAGCACAACCCTTTTTAATAACTAAAGTTTCTAATGCTATGTGGCAATGTCAGAATTTAAATTATCATCAGTGTCATTTAAAGGACAGACACTTTGACCATTTTTGTGCAACATTTTCTTGAAATTACATTTTTAGACCACAACCACTGCTCATGATTTTTTTTCTACCTTTAGGTTTATTGCTAGTGATGCCTTAAAGACCTAGAAATAAAACAACACACTTTTGAGACAATATTCATATAGGAGGTAATATAAAGGCTGGTCTTTATTGGAGGGCTCCAGGGGCAGATATGGAAAAATGCCCAACCCGCATGGGGTGAATACAATTTTATAAGCTTGGCAGATTAACATAATTGACAAGAATCCCCAGTTAGAAGCACAAGTGATGAAGTAATTCCCCCCTTTTGGCTCCACCTCTTCTGTTGCCCCCCCTTTAGATAGGAACTAAACTTTGTTTATGAAAATGTGTCTCGAAGAGCTGATTTCAACCTTGGCTCCCAGAAGGAACCGAGATAGGTTAGGGGCCTTGGACCCCCGGGGTTTGGAGCCTCTGGAATGGGTTTTGTCTTTCTGCCTGTCAGGGTAGGGAAAAGCACTGGAGCGACCAAGGAACTATATAAGTGTACAACAATAGTCTACAGAGCTACAAATATATATATAGATATAGATGAAGAAAATATAAAAGCAAAAATCATTTCGGCAACACTAGCATTAATAAAAAGTTGGAAATTACCAGTCTTATTCTTTGAGATAGGGGAAGTGTCCTGGTTTAGGGCAAATTTGGGAGAAAACCTCTGAATGGGGTCCCTCCAGAATAGCAAATTCAAGCAGCCCCTCCCCCAAGTGGTTTGGGTAAAGATTTCTTTGGAGAAAAGTTTTACGTTGTCCAACCAGCAAATTTGCACTACTAAAAGCAAGCAAGTTACTAAAAACAGGCAAGCAAAAAAGCATAAGCATAACATTTGACTGAAGCCCATATTTCCCTTAAGCTATCATCTAACAAAAGAATTCTACAATACTACTGATCCCCAAGCATTGGTCTTTGGTTGATTGACAGGTAAGGTTGCATTGCTGAAGGCAAACAAAACAAGATATGAACATGATACCTGATTTAACTTCATGTTTTTTCTTTGGTTATTTTTTGATCCAAGGCACTTTCATTTTCATTCTTAATTTCCAAGCAAATCTTTTAGCACATTCCTTTTTTGTTTTTTTCCCAAATTTGTTCTGGAACCACCTAAAGATATGGCACTAAATTGCTTTGTTTGCATTCAACTCTGCAAATTTGAATCTCCCCTGATTCTCTCGAAAATTCTCTTCTACATCCCTCCCTAAGAGCAGGAAGATGGGGGCTATTTTCTTCTTCATGACCCACTGCAACTAAAAATTAGATGGCTTTGTACTTTATTTAGGCTTCTAAATCATAACATGATGTACACCACGCTTCTGCCAACAGAGCTCTATGATACCAAACAATTCCCACTCTTGTTACATTGACACAAAATCCAAGGTTCACAGTTCTTGCAAGTGGGACAAAAGATGTCTGCCATCAGACACAGTCAGTGCAGTTCACATCCGTGTGCTTGCTTCTCTGTTCTCGGAGTTCAGTGTGTTTCTGTGCTTGATATGACTTCACATTCATTGCAGGAATTCACTTGGGTTCTGTATCTGCAGAAACACAAGCAAGCCCTTTGCCCCAGGTTAATAGAGGAAGTGTACCTTGATGGAAAGATGCATAACTCTTGTTTAAAACTGACAGCAATCAGGGAAAAATTCAGATACAACAACTAAGAGTATTTCAGATGACAAGCATAATGAATGACTATTAACAATAACACATATGAAGTTGAATGATTATCAATCACTAAAATACTTTACCATCATCCCAGAGTCTGCAAACAGCTAATAAACCTTAAATCAGTGAGGAATTGGACAATCATCTCTGCATAATGATTCCCAAACTCAGTCTAAAAATAGATTCAGCTGCCATATTTATAGGGTCAAATTGCCAAGTCAAAGTGACTTGTATCTAGTTTTGATGCAGAAACATCCGGGCTTGTTGGCAAAACATCCATCCAGATAGAGTCGAGGGCCTGTCCAGGACCCAAGCTCTGGGCTGGAGTGATGTCCTTTAATACATTTTAAAACAAAGTTCTTAACAATAGTATTTAAGAGATGCTTAAGCAGCTAGAAAACAAAAATGAAGGATCGTGAAATGATACGTATCTTTTAGATAATTGCAGAAAGAGATGTTAAAGCATATAAGAAGCCAGCTATAAATACACTAATAATATCTTATAAAATAATAATCATCATAAAATCAGTAAATCCACATTATACAATTAATATATCATCTAAGGAATTTCAAATAACACCTTTCTAAACTATTATGTACCTATGTCTCGGTTTAGGAAGACAGGCATCTGCCAGGGCAAGCTGGAGTTTCCCTTGGAATGGAGAATGTAAACCCCCCCCCCCCCTCCTTTTTTTCCAATTATACATTTGCGGTTAGAGGCTTTTAGGCAAAAATTTGAGGATAGAAATAGCAGTTCTTTACTAGTATGTATAACAAAGCAAACAAAAACAACAACTACAGCATTAATAACAAAACAGTACCAAGAACCTTGAGGGCTTTTTTTCACAAAGCCCAGGGCAGTTTGGTCTCGGTGTCCCTGTAGGAATTCTCAGAACAGCAGGCTGGAACGGTGGAAAGTCCCGGGCTGGTAGCTGGGATGGCAGGATGTCCCAGCAGGGCAGGGGGGCGCAGGGTCACACTGTAGCTGAAGGAGCAGCACCGAAGAAGCCACAACGGAGGAGCAGGGCTGGCCCAGCTCCAGCAGGGCGGCAGAGGAGCTCAGAATTCCAGGGCACACGAGCCAATGATGGTAAATTTCCCAGGACTGGACTTTTCTGACAGTGAACTCGTCCCGCAGCAAGCAGCAGCCTGGATGTGTTCTCTCCAATGCCGAGAGCTAGAAAAACCAACTGCCTCCAGCTCCGTCCTTTACCTGCCCCCAAAACATTATCTCCCCCTCCGAGCTTTGGCCACCTCTTTGTTTTGGTTAAGTACTCTTAAGTATCCAACACTTAGTTGCCTTGGTAACTTATGGGGGAAAAAAAATTCTTCAGAATAAAAAAAACCCCAAACCTAACCCCCAACAACCTATAACTTTGACATAAAACACAAAAAAACTGAAACAGCTTACAACCAATAACAGCCATAATGTGGAATCATTACTGACTCTTCTGTGTTATCTATGGAAGGTAAAACAGCAGAGATTGTAACAAATACTAAAACCTTTCAGGAAATCAAGGGTGCAGCAAATTGCATCTTTTTCCATCCACAAACAAGCTTTTGTCAGTGCTTCATCACAGCGGTTTCAGTCAAAGCCTTCTTATTTCTAAGAAAAAAATAACTAAACTTTGCAAATTAGATAAGCATATTTAAAAAAAACCCTAAGATAATTTTTAAATTGGACAATACTTAAACTCGATATGAATAAATTTTTGTAAAAGAATCTTAAATTGTATTAACTTAATAAAACCTACATGTAAAAACTTTAATAATATATGAATCTATTATCACTTAAACTTTATAAAACTTAAACTTGGTAGAAATTAATTTTGACAAAAATAAACCTTAACAAAATTAACTCAATAGAACTCAGCCTTAACAGGATTTCAAATCAATAGAATATAACTCAACATTACTCATATCTAAGAATACTAAAGCTTAAGTTTGCTTAATCTAATCAACACTGAATTTGTAATAAATTAAAAAACTACAGAACTAATAATATCTTTAATGGTTCTAGATACAACAAAATTTAACTTCTTCAGACTATTATCACAAAAAGTTACTGAAGATTTGAACAATCTATAATAAAATGGCAGCAACATAAATTTACTGGAGGGATTTAAAAGGTGTCTCTAAAGTTCAGTCCTTTGACCAGAAGAGATGAAAAATCACTGTTACCTCTGCTCCTGAATCCAGGAAACCTGTAACTTAGAAGTATTGGAGGGTGCAATAATAGAAGCGGCCAGTGGTGGCACTGCAGCAGGAGGTGGAACATCTTGTTGCTCACAAAATGGCATCGGTGGAAGTATGTAGGCATTGTTTACGGAAGTGCACAGGGCACCGCCGTTTTGTTGTACGGACAGCTGTGCTGCACATGCTCAGTTTGTGCAGTTGCCGATTGCAGTGCACAGAGAGGTCTGCCTAGTCCCGGTCCGGGCCCCTGCAACCCAGGGGGTCCCTTATCTTTAGGAAGTGCCTCTGCAGGGCCAGGGCATCCCCCCCAACTGGGATCGTCCCCACCTCCAGCTGAGCCGCGGTCAGTGATCTTTTAACAGCTGCTGACGCTGCCAAAGCTGCTGGAGCGGGAGGAGGGAGGCTAATCCCTCCTCTGCTTTTGGCTGCACGGGCTGAATGTGGCTCTGATGGTCTGCATGTTTTGCCGCCGTTGTATTTCTAAGGGCAGCAGTGCTATACAGTCCTAGATTCACAGAGTCCCAGAGAAAAGAAGTTAAACAGAGCTACTGGGCCTGCATCTTTTATCATCGATTCTAGCAAGTCTGCTGCGTCCCTCTGCAATCTGAACATTACATTTCCCACGTTTATATTCTATTAACCCTGAAGAATTTAAAGCCTACCTGAGTTATAACCGTCAGCTTCTCTCCTTGGTTCCCTCTGTTTCTGTGATTGGCCAGCAGTCACGAAGTTCTGGTTAACTTTCACCAGCGTCTAGGGAAGTCTGAGCCTTGTTTTTTCTTTTCCCTGGGGATTTTTTTCTTCTTTTCTAGCTTCCAGCTGCTTTGGTTATCTCTCTTTCTTCAGGGAGGTCCCAGTTCCAATCCGTTAACAGGTGTTCCTCCTCACACGGAGGTACCATTAAAATGTGAGTTTTTTATCTTCTTTTCTTCATCATAGAGCTGGGATTAATACATGGGAGTCACAGTTTTTGTTAAAAATGGGCGGAGATAATATTTTTCTTCTTAAAATGCCTTTATTAATCAGCTCTTACAAGGGTGGCTCGAGGGACCTTGCAGCCGGGTTCACCCTTGAGGAGGAGGGTCCTGGTCAGCTTTGCAGCCGGATGTTCCTGCAGAGCTGGAGAACTCTTCCCTCGCCAGGAGTCTCCAAGGAGTTCTGATTTCCGTTTGTTTGCCTTGGGGTCTTGCCTTTTTTTGGGTATTTTTAGGTTACAGCGAGTTACAAAAAAATTGTCTATTAATACTCTAGGGTATACACGGTTTAGTACTGTCATTTGTGGGTTTAAATCTTACATGGATTTATTTTTATAGGG
>VWZU01018617.1:48585-69693 GCA_013397095.1 Sterrhoptilus dennistouni
CCGAGGAGGCGGCACCGGGACAGGCCCCGGGACAGGCCCCGGGACAGCGCTGAGGGCCGCGCCGGGCCCCGCGCCCCCGAACAACGGCAGCCGAGCCCGGATACCGGTGCCCAGCCCGGTACCCAATCCCCGTACCCCGCCCCAGGGTGCCCCAGCCGGGTTGTGCCCCATCCCGGTGCTCTGTCCGCGATCCCGGTCCCGGTGCCCTGTCCCAGGGCTCCGTTCCAGCCTTCTGTCCCAGCGCCCTATCTCAGTCATCTCTCCGTGCCAGCTCCACGTCTAAGTGCGCCCCATCCTGGTATTTCATCTTGGAACCCCACGGCTGTGCACCGTGTGCCCTGTCAGTGTCCTGTCGTGGTGCACCATTACAGGGCACCATCCCAGTGTTATCCCAGTGCCCCATCCCAGTGCCGTGTCCCAGTGCAGTACAAATCCACGTCCCCTTGCAGCTCGTAGATGCACATCTGCAGAGCTCGTGTGTTTATTGTACAAGATGAAACCAGACAGGAGCTGTGGGTGCCGTGTCCCACCCTGGGGCATGCAGGAGCTTTATTGTACAAGATGAAACTGGACAGGAGCTGTGAGTGCCCTGTCCCACCCTGGGCCACGCAGGAGCCCCTGTCCTGGGGCCCAAGCACCACACACCCACCCTGCAGTACCCGCTGCCCAGACAGGGCTCTGCTGTGCCCCCCAAGCACAGCCATGGGATGGATCCAGGGCCCCTGGTGCTCTCTCCAGGGTCACCGGAGCCTCTTGCGGATGGAAACGAGATCCTGGTGGATGGTGCTGAAGCTGGGCCTCTTGTGGGGGTCATACTCCCAGCAGCGCTGCATCAGCTGGTACACCTCCTCTGGGCACTGCTCGGGAGGGTCCAGCCGCACGCCTGGGGCAACAGGGATGGGGACATGGATCACTGGCCCCTCACTCCCCCATAACCCTGTCCGGCCCACCCCACGGGCACAGCTCCACAGTGCTGGACCCACAGCTCGTGGTCACTCTCAGGAGCCAGCCCCAGCTGTGTCCCCTACCATGCTCCACTGCTTCCCGCGTCTGCTGGTTGCTGAGGTTGGCATAGGGGACGGCACCCAGGCTGAAGGCTTCCCACAGCAGGATCCCAAAGCTCCAGACGTCACTCTCTGAGCTGTATCGGCCTGGGGACATGGGACAGGACTAATGGTGTTGGCAGGGGACACCCATGCCACCACTGCCCAGCTGTGCCCCTGCTCCTGAGGGCTGAGGTGCACAGGGTCTCTGCCTCCCTCCCCAGGACCAGGTGTGTGGGAGTGGGATAGTGCCAGACCCCTGGCTCCCAGATAAGCTGCGGGGTGCCAGGCCATACTCAGCTTCATCCTGTACCATAATTGAGTGCTTCAGGAGCTGTCCACTTGACAGGGATTTGCTTCATCCCCCCTGTGGAGGCATAGATGCCATCCTCCTCCTGCCGTGACATCCCAAAATCACTGATCTTCAGGGTGTTCCTCTCTGTCACCAGACAGTTGCGGGCAGCCAGGTCCCTGAGACAGCCCCAAGCAATCAGCCGTGAGCCCGGGGCTCCACCTGGCACAGGACAGGGTGGTGAGGATCCCAGGGCTCCCCCTGTCTTGCCAGGGCCCACCTGTGGATGCAGTGCTTGCTCTCCAGGTACTCCATGCCAGCAGCAGCATTCTCTGTCATCTTGACCAGCTCCTTCACCCGGAGGTGGGGACCCTCACTGCGCAGGAAGGTCAGGAAGTCCCCCCCTGTGCCCAGATTGCAGAGGAGGTGGGTGCCCAGGCACACCTGGCAGGCTCACCCAGGTGTGCGTGGGGATGGCAGGGATGAGGCCACTCACCCTGCACCAGCTCCATGACAATGTAAATGGGCTGTTTCTGCGTGCAGACGCCGATGAGCCGCACGATGTTCGGGTGCCTGTACTGCTTGAGGATCCTGTGGGGACAAGGATGGGCACTCTGAGTGTAGGGGGCCCAGCTGCCCTAGGCACAAGCCATCCCCAGGGCACTCTGCCCAGCCAGCCCGGGGACACAGCTCTCAGCACAAGGGTGCTGCAGCTCCCAGCAGGGTCAAACAGCTTCAAGACTGGACAGATGTGACAGGAGAAGCCCAAGAGCCACACGGACCTGGCTTCCTGCAGGAACTTGGCCTTGAGCTCAGGCGGAAGGGTTTCCCGGCAGGATTTCACAGCAACAGGGGTGTTGTCAGCACGCAGGCGTCCACTGAACACCTCCCCAAAGTTACCCTTCCGAGACACAGGTGTGCCAGGCTCAGCTCACCATGTGGCCCAAGGCAACCCTTGTCCTCCTGCCGACCCTGTGGGGACAGCCCTGCCCTCCTCCACAGCACCCCATCTCACCCGACCAATGCATTCCCCCAGCAGCACGTCCTCGTGGTTGAGCACCCATTTGTCCTGCAGCAAACAGACACCAGTGAGCTGCCTCTGGCCCACATACCCCTGCAGCCCTCTCTCAGGCAGAGCCCCAGGTCCAAGTCCCCCTGTCTAGCTGGAGAAGCATGTCTGTGGCTCTCAGCCCAGCCATCAACAGGAGAAAGGGCCAGGCAGAGCTGCCCCTGCACAGGGAGCCCCATCCTCCTCCCCACTGCCTGTATCACCTTGGGCACAGCCCTGGCCAGGACAATGCCACTCTTGTGGGTGATGGGCTGCTGGCTCTGCAGGAGCTGCTGGATGAGCAGTGGAATGGTGGGGAAGCTGTCACCCTCCAGCCGAAACATGTTCTGCAGGGAGGGAGGCCAAGAGGTTGTGATGGGCAGGAACCTGCACTTGCCTATGCAAGGCCACCCCAGCCATCCCCCCTGCTTGTGGTCACTCACATTGACAGTCTGGATGATGAAGTGCCGGGGCTGCCCATCCCACAGCACGCTGAGCACGTACTCCTGCTTGCCCTGGCTCTCCCGCACCAGGAAGTCCCCATTGCAGGTCAGCAGCTCCTGTACCTCCGAACGTGGGATGGCCCCGTGGTACCAGACCTGCTGGCACAGTGGCTTCTGCACATCTGGGATTAGGGGCACGGGGGGTGGCAGCTGGAAGGAGACAAGGTGAGCCCAGCTATGTACACTCCTGAGTTGTGCCAGAGGTGGGACAGCAGCAGTGTCAGGAAGCTGTGCCCAGGGCAGGTGGGAGCAGAATCTGGAGGTGCTGAAGCAAGGGGGGCTGTGTAGCCAGAAAGGACAGGCCCAGCAAGGCAGCTGGGTGGAGAGTGGGGTGGCTGGAGGCACCCAGGGACTCACCGAGTACTTTGGGCTGAAGATGCCCGTGATGTGGTTCTTGAGGGTCTCCAGTGCACTGGCCCCGCTCCGCTCCTGCTCCTGGAAGGAGGGATGGGCTGTGCTTCAGCTGTGCACCCCATCCCTGCAGCTTCCAGAGCACAGGAGGCGAGACTGACTCACCGTGGAGGAGATGGACTGCCGATCCTCTGGCAGAGGCAGGGCGGGCAGGGCATCCCCGGCACCCAGCTCTGCCAGCTTCCTGGCCAGCAGGTCCCGCTGCACCTGCAGCTTGGCCTGGGCACAGAGGCAGCCCTCGAGCTGCTGCCGCGCCTCATGCAGCTCCTGCCGCCTGCCCAGCAAGTGCACCCTAGGGAGGGGACAGGGCAGTCAGCACCCGCTGCCCTGGCCCCTCAGCCCCCTCTGCTGCACCTCACCGCTCCCCGGGGCTCTGGTGCTGCTCCTCATCGTGGATCTCTGCCTTCAGCTCCTGCATCTGCTGCTCCTTGATACGCACGGCCTCTGTGGCAGCCACCAACTCCTCCTCAACCGATGTCAGGCTGCAAGAGACATGTGCCAGCAGCGGGCTTAGCCCCTGCCCCTCACCTGCCCCTGCCCATGGCTAGTCCCACTCACCAGTGCTGGACACTTTCAAGGGTCAGTTCATTCAGCTGCAGCTCTCCTGGCACCAGGTTTTCTGTGTCCTCCAGCAGGCTCTCATCAAAGGACACAGTTGGTGGTATCTCAGACTCATACCTGTGGGCACCCGGCACAGCTTTCCCTCCACTTGCCCCATGTTGGCCACTGCCACCCAACGGCAGCAGGGCCATACCTGGCAGAGAGGCTGCAGCTGTGTGGAGCCATACTGGTGGTTCTGGATGAAGCTGCTATACTCAGTGGCAGGGTCAATGGCCTGGATGGCGTCAGCAATCTCCTGGTGCATGGCCAACATGTCCTCCTGTACCAGGCTGCTGATGCTGCAGTACTCCCTGAGGATCTCCTTTCTGTGGGAGCACTGCTGGTTCTGGGGGGCCATGGGGATGCCCAAGGGTTGGAAGTGGGGTGGCAGCAGGGCACAGGATGGGCAGTGGGGTAAGGGGTGGGCAGGGGGGGACAGGATGGGCAGCAGGGCAAGCACGGCTCTTACAGGACAAGGACCATCTCCTGCTGCAGACCATAGAGGGACTGGTGCAGGCTGGGCAGCACACGCTGGTAGTGGTGCTGGTGGTGCAGTGCAGCTGCCTGTACAGCCAGCACATACTGGTTGTGCAGGGCATGGAGCTTCCAGAGGCTGCGCACATACTTCTCCTTTGCCTTGTCCCGCTCCTTGTCTGTGGAGAGAGGCTGTGGAAAACCCCAACGGCCAGCACATCACCTGTCCCAGCACTGGGCCGGGGGTCAGAGGGTGAGGGCTGGGAGAGGGACAGGCAGGCAGGGGGACCAAGCCTGGGGTGGTTACACTGTGACACAGGGATGCTCCTGACCCACAGCATGGTGTCCCAAGGCCCCCAGACTTCTGCCTGGCTTCTTGGGGGCCAGGCCGGGCTCTCCTCTGTGCTGCCCCCCCCCCGACCCCATACCCCCCACCCACTCCATGCTGGGCTGTAGTTCACCCGGGGTGCGGGGTGCTCCAGCCATTCTTGATGCATGAGGGGAGCTGGGAGGTCACGCAGGGAACAGGGGCCAGGCTGGCACCTTTGCTGGCCTCCTGGTACTTGCGCTTGGCCTGGGCGCTGTCACGTGCCAGGCTGCGGTACTGCGCCTTCAGCTTCTCCATCTCCTGCTGCGTCGTCTGGAGAGGGACACGGTCAGGGAGTAGGCCCAGCACATTTTCTTGTGTTCCCCTGCTGGCTCCAACATACCCGGCTGTACTCCTGGCTGAGCTGCTGCCACCGCTCGCTGAAGGCCTTGCGCAGCTGCTGCTTGTCGCGGATGAGCAGGCTCAGCTTGGCCAGGGGCCCCGCTGCCAGTTCCTCCGCGTGCCGCCGCAGGATCTGGCTCAGCGTCTCTGTCCGGCTCACCAGCACCCACCAGGACTGCGAGAAAGGGAGTCAGGGATGGCACAGAGATGGCATCCTCATCAGGCTCTGCAGGGCACAGCCCTACTCTGGGGCATCCCTACCTTCTCGATCTGACCACCTCGGTCGCCACTGAGCTGCCAAGTGCTCTCCTGCTTTTCCAGCTGGGAGAACATGTGGTGCAGCATCCCTGCATACTCCCGGTCACTCTTGGCCCGCTGCGAGATCCACTTCTTCATCAGCTCCAGGAGGCGCAGCTCCCCATCCTGCAGCCGCAGCAGAGCACTGTGCCCCTGTGGGGACCACAGCTCCGGCCCAAAGCCCATGGCACCACTGTCCAGCCAGAGGAAATCTGCAGGGCACCAGGACAGCCTGAGCCACGGCTGCTGCCCTGCACTGCCTGCAGCAATGGCCAGGCCCTTTGCATTTCACACCCTCCTGCCCCATCATCTGGTCTGTGAAGCAGAGATGACCCTTCCTGCCCACTGCAAACAGCCTTGCAAAGCATATTGAAAGCAGCAGGGTGAGTGCTCCAAGCCCTGTGGGAGCTGGGGCCTGTGGGGATGGTGCTGGGAAGGAGGAAGTGTGAAGCTGTACACAGCAGTGCCACCTCTGCCATGCACAGGGCTGCTCCCCAAGGGCAGCGCAGCCATGTCCCCTCCCCAGCAGGCACCAGTCCCTCCTCTCTGGCAGCTCCAGTCCTGTCCTGCCCATTGGCAATGTCATCCATGTGCCCACAGTGTGGGAGCTCCCAGGGGCCAGGACAATGGTGGGAAGCCAGCAGAAGCAGCAGAGGGTGCTGAGCCACAGAGAAAGGTGCTGAACCTGGACACATCCCAGCACACAGGACTTCAGTAAGGCCACTGGGAGCCAAACTGGTCCCAGTGGCAATCCCCAGGTGCCTGGCCCTGAAGCAAGAGTGCAGCAGGAGAGAGCTGGGGCACCCCCCTGTGCAGGGCAGGATGCCCCCTGGGACAGCCCTTGGCCTCACCAAGACCCACCCACCCAGCCCTATAAAGGAGTCCCCCTCTCTATGCTAGTACCCCACCAGGGCACAGTCCTTCCAACCTACTTTTGTTGCTCAGTCTTTGTTGTGAAGCTGCTGCTGGTGTCCTGCTGGGGCCGGGACTGGCGCGGTCTGGACCTGGTGCAGCTCTGGCTGCTGGGGAGGAACAGGAAACCCAGTGCTGACCATACAGCCATTGCGAGATTTCCTGCACTTCCTCCCCTCCCTGCCAGTCCCCGCGCCAGCAGCCGACGCCAGCACACAGCTCTGCTGCAGCCGGGCAGTTCCCAGCCCACCACCCCTCCCAGCTGTCTCCCACCAGGGCCTGACACCGCCAGGTCCAGCCCTGTGTACCTGGGGCTCCACTGCTCCTGTGGAGCCTTCACTCAGCACCAGTTCCACCCAGCAAAGCCCCCTCAGCCATGCCTGGTCCTGCCTGACTCCCAGCACCACCCCATGTCCCTCTGTCTCCAAGAGACTGCAGGACCCAGGGGGTCCTGAGGGCTCTGCAGCCTCACTGAAGGGTGGCCACCCTGTCACCATCCCCAAGCCTGACCCTTGTGACCATGAAAGGTTGTAGGACAGAGCACTCACTGATGGACACCCACAGTGCCATGTCCCCCAGCCCTTGCTGCCAGCCTGCAGCCACATAGCTAGGACCACACTCCCTGTGGCAGCCCTGGGCACCTGTACTTCAAAGGCCTTCACTGGTGGCACTGCTCAGCCCTGGCAGCTGCATCACACAGGGCCAGCTGCCACAACCACTGCCCCTGCCCAATGACACAGCCCAGGTCAGCTCGACTCAGCTCAGCCCAGCCACCGCCTGGGATGTTTTGGCCTGAGCCCTCTCCTGTGACTGGCAGAGAGGCTCCGGCGCCAGAGCAGTTTCAGTGTCACCTGCAGGACACTGCCGGGCCGACTCCGCTTTCAGAGGGAGTCAGGGGAAAAGCGTGTCAGGCGGGAGCTTTGCTGACTCGCCTTCCTATAGCGGGGCCATGTGGGGTGGCCGCGCCCTGGAGCAGCTCCAAGGCAGGGGCTGGCACGGTGCTGCTTCTCCCACCACCGCCACCCCTGCAGCATCCCCCGGGCAGCGCGGGTCCCCTCCCCGCCCGCCCCAGGGCGGTCAGGGCTGGGCGGCTCTGCATCTGACCGCAAGTGCAACAGCTCCCTCTGGAAGCCCCGATTGCTGCCCGCCCGCAGCCCCGCCTCGTGAGAAGAGGAAGAGCAGTGAGCACACGCTGCAGGCTGTGTACGCCACGGGGACCTCGCTCCTGACCACAGGAAGCCGCCGCGGCCCGGGAGACGTGCGGCCGAGGGGCTCCGCAGAGAGGAGCTGCCTCTGTGATGCAGCGCGGCCCCAACAGGCTCCTCTGGGGGGGCTCGGTGAGGCTGGGGAGGGGGGCTGTGTCTGCAGTTTGGCCACAGCGTGAGTGGCCACGGTCCCAGGTCCAGCCTGGCCATTCCTGCACCAGGAGCATCGTGCTGTGGCTGCAGGGTGGTGCTTGACACGGGCTGCAGCTGGGCCCCAGGCTGTGGTGAAGGGACTGAACCTAACTGCTGTGGGAAAGGGGTGCAAGGGCCCCAGGCTTTTCGTGTGCACACACTTGCAGACAGAGCAGATCTGGGTGTCCCTGAGGCCACGGTCTCCACAGCCAGGTGACAGCCCAGCCAGGGCACCCACGGCATACAGAGCACAGGCAGCGGAGCTGGTTTGCATAGTTCTGAACATTTAATAACTCAGTCTCTCTAGCGTTATATCCACATCCATTAAATTAAAAACAGGCTCAGGAGGCAGCTCCCGGCTGATTAAATTACAAGAAAAAAATTACTGTGCACCAAAAAGTTGTTATAGAAAAATAGTCCTGTGGCCCCTGGCCAGTGGCTCCGTCCATGGCTGGCGCAGGTGGAGCCTACACCATGGCCCCGGTGTGCGGCGGCAGACGGCAAAGGAGCTCGTGGCACTGGCCCCCAGCCCACAGGGAAGGGGCAGCAAGGGGAAGGGCTCCAGCGGGGAGCAGAACAGATTGTCACCAAGTGGGGGCAAGGCACATCGGGGGCTAGGGCTGCAGGAATGCTGGGCACTGCCCAGCACAGGCAGGACGCAGGCAGAGCTGGGGCAGTGCTGGCACTGGCACTACCTGACAGTCCCAGCCAGCAGCACCTACAGCCCTGCCCAGGGGCAGAACACGAGGGGCCCGGGGCAGCCCCCCAAAGCAGGGACTGTGCGAGGGGTCCCTGCCCAGGCTGTGGGCTGTGCCATGGGCACTGGGTCAGGCGGTGCCCAGTCTGATGCTCCCCGGTGCCAGGGCTCCTACCCGCTGCAGGCAGCGGTGGTGGGATGGGCAGGCAGTGGGCAGCAGCAGCTGAGGCCTGGCCATTATTGCTGTTGAAGGGCACGGGTGGAAGCGGACAGGCCCACGGGAGGTGGCAGGGAGCTGGGACACAACAAACAGAGCCCGGGACACAGAAGGTGGGAGGGGCAGGGGGATGCTGTGGCACAGGCTGGGCTCAGCCCTGGGAGCAGAGCCAACCCTGCCCCAGGAGCCCACCTTGAACCATGGCAACTCCAGGGACTTCACACGCTGCCCACCCTGGAGAACTCACAGGACCCCAAGCAGCAGCCATGTACTCAGCAGGGGAGACACTGCTGCCCATGCAGGGCCAGGAAGTGTCGGGGCCCCACTGCCACCAAACACCCCAGCATGGGGCACAGGATGGGCGCAGGGCCAGGAGAGATGGTACAAGACTGGGACGGTGCTGTGCTGGGGATGGTGCCTGCAGGACCATGCCTAGCCACCCAGACTGGGGCTGAGGGACGGTGCCAGTGGGTGGGAGCCCCAGGCTGCTGCAGTGCAGGAAGGGGACAGGGGCAGAGTCCAGGGCCCCTCAGCCTCACCTGCCTCAGCCCTGCAGTGCAGGGCAGGGAGGAGGGAGGGGCAGGAGGGCTCATCAAAGGGCACTTTGGTCTCTGATGAAGGCAGTCCTCTCGCTGTGGGCCTCATAATCCTCACCGTCCGACTCAGAGGGACCCTCCTCCTGCCAGATGTCGGAGGGGAGCCCCCTGTAGGAGATGATCCCGCTGTCCAGGGCATACACCTTCACACCCCGAAGGCTGAAGCCTGAGCGTGCTTGCAGCACCAAGAAGATGGTGACAAAGATGATGACGATGAGGATGCAGCTGAGGCTGGCAATGAGGACAGGCAAGTTGACTGGAGGGGGGGCCTCAGCTGGTCCCTCGCCATCTACCAGGGCAGGGGACGCACGGCTGCTCTGTGTCTGGTGGGAGCAGGAGAAGTCCAGGCTGCTGAAGTGAGAGTGTGCAGGACAGGTGAGGCACTGGTTGGGGCCAGGTCCTGTACAGGTGGCACAGGAAGGGTGGCAGGGCAGGCAGAGGTGGGGTGCAATGGGCTCCACGCTGTTCTCCAGGTTGTAGTGTGTGTTCTGGACACCGGGTGCGAAGCCAGGAGGGCAGTGCTTCAGGCAGCTCTTCTGGTGCAGGTAGTATCCCTCCTCGCAGACTGTGGGACAGGCAGGGTCAGCATGGGCTGGGGGCTGCTTGTGCCCACATTCCCACCTTGCAGTCCCCATACTCACCCACGCAGGTCTGGCTGGGGGTCAGGGTCTTGCAGCCACTGCTCTCCAGCTGGTTGGAGAGGCTGGGGGAGTCGGTGGCCGTCCCGTACAGCACAAGTGTGAACTTGGTAAGTGTGCCTGCAACAATGCAGGGTGAGGACCACAGAGGTACCCATGAGACCACCCATGCCCCTGACTGGCACAGGGAGGGGGCACATGCTGGTCCCCATTTCAGCTGACAGGGGACAGCAGGGTTGTGCCCACTACCTGGGAAAGTGCCTCTTGTGGGGTCATGTCCCTGCACAGGAGCCCCAAGGGGAGGAGGTCAGGTGAGCCAGCATGGGGTCTCCTTCTGCCTGGACTCCCTCTGCCCCAGAGGGCTGCAGCACCATCCCACATGCCCAAGTCCAGCCTCTCCCCAGGCAGAACACCCAAAACATCCAAGATGTTACTGGCCCCTCACAGCTCAGGAGCAGGGGGGGAAGCTGGGTGACCACAGAGCTCACATCCCAGACTTGGAGGGGATGGGGAAGCACACCCCTACCATAGTTCTTGGCATCACTGGTGTTCTCGATCTCCAGCACCCATTCCCCAGAGGGGTCCTCATCCCACGAGTGTGTTGTCATGAAGGCCCAGTCATTGAAGCCATCGGCCGAGAAGTCGTGCGGCCTGAGCAACAGAGGCAAGATGTGTGTGTCAACATATCCCAAACTCACCTGTGCCAGCCTAGGCCAGGGGCCAGCCTGGGGCACCCCACAGCCCAGCACCCACCTGGCAGCCAGGAGGGTGGAGCGGGTGCCCATGGGGCTGACCAGGTGGATGGCCAGGTCCCCCCGCCGGTTGTAGGACAGCGTCAGCCTGGCCTGTGCGTGCTCCAGCCGGCTGATGTAGTTGGCTTTCCCCAGGCAGGCGTCCACTTTCCGCCGTACCTCGAGGCGCTTCCCAATGTCCCTGCCGAGGACAGGCATGGGTGAGGCCAGTCTCAGACCAGGCAGACATGCCACAGTCCCCATTCCTTGCTGTGGGACTCTGCAGCTGTCCTGGGGACTGGGCACCAGGGCAGCCAGAGCAGGAATCAAACCCACAGCGGGTCAGAGTGGCACCACCACTGTGCCATTCCCAGACGGGTGCAGGTAGGAGAAGGGGTGCCCCAGCTCCTGGGCATGAGGGGGAACTGTGCTGCCCAGTGCTGCCTCCCCAGGCACCACTCCATGCAAGCCCTGAATAGTCCCTTTATTCACGCACTGCAGGCCAGCTACACCCTGCATGGCACTGCCAGGGATGGGATGGGCAGAGCTGTCCCCATCCTGCTGCTGGCATGTGGCTGCTCCCCCAGCACAGGATGTGCCTGCTGTATCCACACAGGGCTGGCTCCCCTGGGGGGGTCAGGCAGGGCCCAGCCCTAGCTCCCTTCATGCACAAGAACATGATCCCCCCACCCAGGAGCCCCTAGGGAGTGCCCTGGCCACAGACAAGACTGCACATGCTGCACTGTGGCAGCAGCAGCCAAGCAGGAGTCAAAGGAGCTTCTGTCTGCCCCCTGAAAAGCCCCTCTGTCCAGGATGACTCGTGCTGGCTGCACCCCAACCGCAGCGCCCCAGTCTGCCCAGCCCACAGCAGGGAGGCTCATCAGTGACGTCAGTGCTGGATGGCTGGAGGTGCCTTTCCCAGCTCTCCGTAGGTTCTCACAGGAGGATGCTCCAAGGGTCTCAGCAGCAGTTCAGCCCCCGAGATTGTCCCCACTCCCTGCTCTGGGCCCAGAGGCTCTCAAGCTCCTGTGCAGAACAGACGCTGAGTGATTCTCTCCTGGGCTCACCAGCCCGTACCTGGGCTCTGCAAGGATGTCAATGACACACTTCCTCTGAGGTCCCACTGTGGTCCAGTTCTTGGCCAGGCTCACCATGGCCCCGGCATCCAGCAGCCCGTAGCCATATGAGTGGCTGACTGTGGACAAAGAGGGGGGTCAGCGCCACTCCTGGGGTACCCAGCGGGGGATGTTTGCCTGGCCACACTGCATGCTCACTGGGCCCCCCCTGGTGTCTCCTTCACCCCACAGGGCTGCCAGGGCACTCTGCCTCAGCACCCCAAGGCTAGTGGTACATGTGGGAGACCCTGGTCCCACCCCAGCACCCCAGTACCTTTGCGGCCAACACCATTGGTGATCCAGTCATTGGCATTCAGGTGAGCTGGCTTCGAGGTCTGCACCACCAGGTGCTGCATGTCCCGCCAGGTCAGGTTCTTGCTGCAGGGAGATAGGGAGCTCAGGTCAGTGCTAGTTCCTGCTGGCCCCAGGCAGGTCCACATCCAGGTCCCACTGCTGCATGGGGTTGGCACAGCCCTCCCATCCAGCCCCCTCTGTCCTGCCCTTACTTGGCTTCCAGGGCGAGGGCGATGATGCCAGCGGCCAGGGGTGCAGAGGCCGACGTCCCAGTGTGCAACTCAGTGCACTTCTGTCTGAGGTCAGTCGTCACCTGCAAGGAGGAGTGCCAGGGCAGGAATGCTGCAGGGACATCCCACCCCCTGAGCCCCCGGCCTGCGGACAGCAACAGCCCCCACTCACAATCTGCTTCTCATTCTGGTTGCCGCTGCTGTAGGTGGTGGCGAGGGTGGAGGAGCAGGCCTCGCTGTACCAGGGCACGTTGCCGTACTGCGTGGTGCTGCTGATGGACAGCGTGTAGATGCTGTTGGTGTAACCGTCACAGTTGCAGCTGTCATGCTCTCGGCCCCCATTCCCAGATGCCCAGACGAAGATGGAGCCCAGCCCGCCTCGGCCCTAGCAATAGAGGCAGGGTGAGGGCAAGCACCAACACTGCCACACACAGGAAACCCCAGGCTGGAGCTGGGAGCAAGTGGATGGCGCCAGCCTGAGTCGGACAGACAGAGCAGATGCAGCTGGGACACAGGGGACAGCATACCCCAGTCACAGCCCACCAACCTGGGTGCCCTCACCACCACTATGCCTATGGAGGGTGCCCAGCACCTTGCTGAGGCTTCCAGGAGCCTAAGTCTTTTTCTGCTCAGAAGTCACCTGGCCTGACTCAGTCTGCATGAGATTGCAGTGCCTGGCAGAGCTGCAGGAGCCCACAGCACAGTCCCAGCCATGCCTTGGCCCCCAAATGTGGCAGCCACCCTGGCAGAGGACATGACACCACATACATCTCCCTGTAGGGAATCCTGGGCAGAACATGACACAGCTCCCCAGGTGAGCAACACTGCCAGCACAAAGGGACAGTGGGGGAGGATGGGTGGAGGAAGCAAGGGTGAGCAGCTGGCACAAAACCAGACAAGAACCAGGAGAGGGCTTGGGAGAGCAAGGAGAGAGCATCCCACACAGGAGCCCTCACGGTGGTGAGATAACACCACATGGGAGGAGTCCTGACTCACAGCCATCACACAGAAAGAACAAGAAAAACTAACAGAGCCTGATCCTAGAGATGGGCTGGAAGATGGCTCATCCTGGGAGGGCCAGGGTGACAACCAGGGCAGGCAGAAGGAAGTAAGGCCTGGGAGGAGGGCAGGAGGAAGGCCAGTGCTCTTTCAGCAAACCTTCCTTCTCACCTGGCTGACCCCACGGAAGAAAGCCTCCTCTGCCAGCCGGGCCGGGCCATCCACGGTCTTGCCGTCGTCCTCGGGGCCCCAGCTGGCACTGTAGATGTGGATGTGGTTGGGGTTGAGACCCAGGGAATGGGCCTCCACAGCATCCGTCACCTCCCCATCCAGCATGCGCACACCTAGGGCCAGACAGCAAATGTCACAGCTGGGGCAGAGTGGCCACGGTGTCACTGGTGAGACCCTCCAACCCCTACTGCCACCTGTGCCACGGGCTGTCACAGGGCTGCTGCAGCCAGCAGTGCCAGGGTCCCCAGCTCAGCTGCTGTTGCTCAACGCCCACAGTGCAGGGCAGGGCAGCACCCACCTCCAATCCTGGCATTGTATGCCACACCAACACCACAGATCCCGTTGTTTGCCACAGCAGCCACTTCCCCAGCACAGCGTGTGCCATGTCTGCAACCAAAACAGGACAAAGCATGGTCATAAAGGGTGCGAGGAGCACAGGGGTCGGTACAGCTTCCAGCTCACAGCTTCCAGCAGCCCATGTGGGGTGGCACTGCACTAAGTCCCTGCCACACTCAGGCTCTGTATCTTCATCCCTCCCTTCTGCCTCACCTGTTGTCATTCATCTGCGTGTAGCGGGGCTGCGGGTCTGGGTCCTGGTCATTGACATCAAAACTTGCCCCTGGGTCCTGGAAGACAAATTAGACACTTGGAGACTGTCTACCTTAGCCACCAAGCCCCACTGCCCTTACTTCATGCTTGCACTCCATGGCCTGAGGCTGAGCTGAGCAGGGTGGGCAGGCTCCAATCCCACCATGGAGGGCACCAGCCCTGTACCACCTGTGGGGTTGCCCTGCAGGGACACTTGCCCACACCAGCTCTCATGGCACTCCGCCCTGCACCATCACCAAACTCACATAGTTGGCCTCCAGGTCAGGGTGGTTCTTCTCAATGCCGTCATCCAGGATGGACACCACTATGCCCTTGCCCGTGTATCCCTGTTCCCAGGCCTGACGCACATTCAGGTCCCGCTGGTTTGTGTTGTACTGTCAAAAGAAGCCTTGGCACTAGGACATGCACCCAGCCGTTGGCACTGAGACGGGTGTGTGCCCAGAACCCACCCAGCTCTCACCCTGCTCTTCTGTGGTTTGTGATGAGGAACCCCAGGGACCCGGGCACAGGGTTGGGCACAACTAGCTGAGAAGGGCTGCTCTGAAAGTAAGACTGAGCCCCAGACTGTGCCTGAGTCCCACAGACAAGGCACCCCTTGCAGAGATCAGGTTTTGCCTAAGCTCCAGGAAGCAGGCAGAGGCAGGGACCCACTCCTGGGTCAAGGAAAAGGCTGCACCTACTAGTCTGGCCCTGGGCTCCCCCCAGCCCTCCCAGCACTCCAGCCAGGAGCCACAACTCTGCGAGCAGAGCCTCCTCCCTGGGGTGTTCCCATAACACAGCACTAGGTGGCTGCCCCAGGCTTTCCCCCTTCTCCTCCTCCTCCTCCCTCCTGCCAGCCCAGCAGCCACTGCCTGACATCACTTCCTAGGCTGCCACATCTACGTCCCCAAACTCACATCCGGAATCCTGAGCACGTGCCCCTTCCTTCCCCGACACTCACCAGGTACCACTGCTGCGGGAACTTTGGGTCCGTGGGCTCCATGAAAACGTCTCGCTTGGTCCTGCGCTTTGCCACCTGCTGCTCCAGCCACTGCACCTAAGGGCAGAGAAGGCGTGGGGCCCCCTGCCAACCCCTCATGCCATGAGCTCCCCATGGCCCCAGCCCTCAGCCTGCCTGGAGGGGCTCTCCCCAGGAAGCTCATAGTCAGCTCTGGACCTGTCAGAGCTACTGCCACCCCCAGTCCTCCCCTCCGGGCCCCCTGCCTGGCTGTGCCCTGCAAAGGCTGTGCTTCAGTGGAGCGGGACGGTCAGAGTGCCAAGCCCCACTGAGACACGAGCTGCTGAGAGCTGCCACACCACACATTTTCCAGGGCCTGGGCTGAAGCCAGACACTGGGGAAAACAGCAGCCCTCACACACCCCTGCTCTGGGATCTGTTTGTTGCCCTGCACACCTTGTCCTGTGTACGAGTACACAGAGCTCTCCTGGGAACAGAGGCTCTCCCGGGTGCTGGGTTTGCAACAACCCACAGGCCAATGATGCTGGGTCCACCAACCCCCTGCCCTTGCCAGACATGTGGTGGGCTCCCACCTGCCTCTGCCAAGGAATGGTTAAGGCAGCTCAGCCTTGTCTTGTGCCCAGCACTGGCTCGCAGGCCCTTGTGAAGGGCCCGGGAGCAAAGTCAGGCCCTCCTCACTCGTACCTGTGGCTCCCTGGCCAAGCGGCTGTGCCAGGGCTGGTGGGGCGACAGGGAACGCTTCACCACGCCGCGGTGCCGAAAGTGGTAATAGTCACCAAAGATCTGCAACAGAGAAATGCTGCTCATGGGACAGATGTGACAGCCCCATCTCCCTGACTCTCTACACCCCATATCTGCAATCCTGAGCTCTGGGGCTGCCATGCACAGGCTGGGCCCCCCACACCAGAGTGGCTGGCGAGGCTTTTGTCAAGTACTCTGGGCAGGACTTCCTGTGAGAAGCTGTGGCAGCTGGTGACAAGGCAGCTGGGAAGACCCTGGAGTACCAGAAATGCAGCTGCTGTGCACCCCACCCTCCCACAGGCCCCCGCATGGCAGCAAGTCTCACATTGCCCAAAAAAGCTGCTGCCCTGGCAAGAAGGCCCCAGACAAGCAGTGGCAGAGGGACAGGCCTTTCAGAGTCAGCCTGTGAGAGACACCAGACTCAGGAGACAAACCCACGGCTTCTCTCTCAGTGCCAACCAGCTCATTTCTGGAAGGAGGTCCCAGTGGCTCCAGGCCCCACAGCCCAGGTGGTCCCAGCCAGGGCAGGGTCTGCACCAGCCTCTGCACCTCTGGACAGGCTGCTGGCTTCTTGCCAAGTGCCCCACTGGAACACCCACCCAGTGCCAGCCTCTACCTGGGGCACAGCCTGTTTCAGTGGAGCAGAGCAGGAGGCATCCAACCCCAGCAGTGTCCAACTCCCACCGCCAAGCAGCCGTGCTGTGCTCACCCCAGCTCCAGTCCCATGTGGGGACAGCCCAGACTGGGACTCCAGCACAGCCCAGCTGGGGCAGGATGGGAATTCAGCACAGCTGGTGGGGCCAGGAGGCCGTGCTGCTGCCCAGATGGTTATTTTTAAATCCCAAACCCTCTCCAGTACTGTCATTTCCGTGTCCCCTCCCGCACGTCCTGGGGCTGACAGACACAGTGGCCCCACCCTGGCCGCCCAGGGCCTCCCAACCCAGCAGCCTGCCCCGACTGGGGAGAGGGGGCCAAGCATGAAGCCAGCCCCCTGTGAGTCACAAAGCTCAGGCAGCAGCCACAGGCAGGATCCAGCTGCCCAGGCGGTGCCAGAGCTGGAGGGGCTGGGCTGCAAGGGTTGTAGGAACAGGAGGACATCTCACGCTCCTCCATCTCAGACTGCCCCAAAACAGTCTGTTTGGGGCTAACAAATCTCCCCAGCTTATCAGAGCTCTGCAGATGTGCTGCCAATTTGCACAGACTGGGCTGAGCAAGGTGCACCCAGCTGAGCACCCCCAGGCCCAGAGCAGAAGCCAGCTCTCCCAGGTGCACACTTCAGCACAAACCCTGGAGCTGTTCCTCTGCTACACTGTGTTCCCCCAGGACAGCCCAGGGTGCCTGTCAGTTCAGAGCCCTTGAGGAGCTGTCAAGGTACAAAGCCTCTGCACGGGGCTGGTGGGGGAATGCAAGCTGCAGGCGGGTTGCCCTCCCTCATCATCCCTCACCCCGTTCCAGGGGTATGGACAGAGTCCAGATTGTTCCTGCGCAGATGACAGCTCTGACTGGTCATCCAACTGGATTAGGTCTGCACTGACACTGGTGGCAGCCAGGAGCTGGCCAGCCCACACACTTCCACCCTAATCTCCACCGTTCCTGTCTTCAGCAAGGGCAAAGCTACCCCCCAGCACATGTCCCTGGTGCCAGTTCAGTGCTGCTGCCCGACCCCTGGCCACAGCCCACAACTACCCTGGCCAGTCCCAGGGCTAGAAGGCTGCCTGCATGCCTGACCATGGCCACGGGAGTGGAGCAACATGCTGGACCTGCAGGTGTGAGAGACAGGACCACCTGCTCCCAGCATGGCACTGTCCTGCCACCGCAGCCCAAGGATGGCACCATCAGTGCCCTTCCCCAGTGACCCCAATCCCAGCTGTGGGGGCAATGCCTGTGCCCCCTTCTCAGTGCCCCCCTCAAGGTCCTGTGCCCTCCCTCAAGCTCTCCCCAAGGCCACTGGGACCAGTCATGGGCCCTCTGCCTGAGGTGCCACTGGTTCCCACCCCACAGGCAGCAGTGGAGCCGGAGGTGTGCCAGGACAGCACAGCTTTGGGGACAGTGTCCAGACCCCAGGCTGAGGCCAGGATCCTCTCAGATAAGGACTCTGGGGCCCTCTCACTGGGGCACTGTCAGATACACCCGGACCCCGCACTCCCAGTCTGGCTGCACATCCTGTCCCAGTGGCAGCAGTCCAGAAACCTGCGAGGGAAAGCCAGGCTCCTTCCAGCCCTGCTTTTCCCACTGGACTGCCAGGACCCCTCTGCAAAGCCCTGGCCAGCCAAACCTTGTCCCGCAGCACAGACAATGGGACAGGCTCCAGAACAGGAGAAAACACGCCCAGACCAGAAGCTCCTGCCACAGCCTGGGCTGCTACAGCATGTGGGGCTCTGCCTGCAAGGGCAGGCTCACTGCTGTGAGAGGATGGGGAGCCGGGAAGAGGTGCCAGCCTCCAGCCACAGAACCACAGCATGAGGAGAAGACAAGGGCAGAGCTGGCACAGAGCATCTGTGGCTCACAGGGATGGAATTCATGACAGGCCTGGGCTCTCACCTGAAGCACAAGGCCCTGCACTGTGGAGATGAAACCACAGAACCAGCGTCCCTTGGCCCTGGGATCAGGCACCACAGCACGATGGGAAGCACTGCCAGGAGCAGGCTGATGGTACCTCAGCCCCGTCCCCACTCCAAGGGGTCTCATCAGAGATCCAGTCTGGTGGGACATGCCACTCTCCCAGTCCCCTATGCACGGCAGTGCCTTGCCCTGACAAGTTCTTTCCCCTGAGGTCTGCTCTGAGCCACTTCCACACTGACAGCAGCTGCCTAAGGCCATGCCATGGCCCATCCAGCGTGGACACCCTCACTGGGTGTAGCCACAACCCCCACAGTTCACTCCTATGGCACAAGTCCCAGAGGACTTGGGGCTCCCTGACCCAGAGGGCCCTGTGTACCCAGTGCCCATGCAGGGCTCCTTTTGGGTGGCAGGACAAGGTCCCACTGGCTCCTGCAGCCGCCACCTTCCTACTGCCACTGCTCCCAGCAGCTGCTCACGGCAAGGTCCTGACACCACAGCCACCAGTTGTGCAATTTCCTCTGGGATTTCACCCTGCACTTCCTTCCCGGAGAGACAGCTCACCCCCAGCACAGCCACGCACACTGGCTGACAGCAGGGAAAGCTGAGCGCTGGGGGAACCTGCTGACACACCTTATGTCAAGGACAGTTTAGGGGTAAGAATACACAACTGCTCTCAGATCCCCTCTGGGGATAGCTGAGAGGTGCTGCTGCTGTCCCGCTGAGCCGAGGCCACGCTGCACTGGGCAGATTGCTGTGGGGAGCAACAGTGGAATCTGGAAGCCTTCCCACCCATCACCACACAGCACTTCCAGACCAGTTCCTTCATGCTAGGATGGGCTCTTCCTCCTTCCCCATCCAGCAGGCAGTGTGCTGTGCCACGTTGTGCCATTCCATGTGACCAGAAGGTCCCAGTGACAGGGGGAGGCCCTGGCTCCACACAGTTAATTGCCACCATCGAGTCAAGGCAGCAGATACTGGAAGGCCACAGTAAACAGGCACAAACACAGTGGCCGCGCTGCCAAAAAGAGCAGGCCCCAAGCCAGCTCTGGGACTAAGCTCAGGGCCTCCCCAGACCATGGCAGAAAACACTAGTTCCATGAGAAGATGGAAAGCAGGAGACTTACCGGGCCTAGGTTGAGGAATCCATGCTTCCTGGCCAGCCTGTCAGCCTCCTGGGGTCCTGCAGGGACGAGCACAGCCCAGGTGTTGGTGTAAATGTGCTGGGCCAGCACGTCCTGGTCCAGGAGAGTGAGGGCAACCACCAGAGTCCAGAGCAACAGCAGCGCGCAGGGCCTCAGATCCATCAGAGTATCGGGGTTCCTCAAGCCGGGGAGCAGGAGGGTCCTGGCAGCAGGAGGGTCCTGGCAGCAGGAGGTCCAGCAGCCTCCCAGCGTCAGCACTCCGAGGCACACCGGCCTCTCTGCCCTACTGGTCCCAGCTCAGCCCGAGCCCACATGGGGCCAAGCCCACAAAAGCACAGGAACAGACCGTCCAGGACAGAAGCACGATCTGCAGAGAGACACGACAGTGGTCAGGCCCAGGGCACCTTTCCTCAGGCCTAGGGAGGGCAGGCTGCACCATGCCAGGACGTGGGTCAGCCATTGGAAAAGGGGCCTGGGCACACAGCACCGCCTGCCCTCCACAGCACACGGACAGCCAAGGAGCCGCCTGGCCTGGCGGGGTGCCCACATGTCTGCTCCTGCATGGAGATGCTGTTTACCTTGCCTATTACCCAATGTTTGCTTATAAACACAGGGAGTCAACCAGCAGGAGAGGAGGGCACCAAAGCAGGGGAGAGGCCAGGTAAAGGACACTGTTCCTCCTGCTGCTGCTACCCCTGCTGCAGCTGGGATGGGACTGTCTGGGTACAGAGGTGGGAGCAACCACAAGAGGTGGGCCTGTCTCTCCAGTCCCAAGGGGAGACCAAAGGAGATGTCCCCAGGGGCTGTGTGAGGAACCCCAGCACAAGGAGAGACTGGAGGGAGGAAAGTCAAGGGGAGCTCCTGGTCTCCAGCTAGCACAGCCTCAGGCTCTCATCTCCACAGCCATTGACCAGGCAGCCCCTGGCAGCCATGGCAAGCACTGTGCTGCTTGTCACCAGCAGCAGCTCAGCTCTGCCCGTCCTCTGGAGCACAACATGGTGACACCGGTGTGACTCATCCCCACAACCCGCTGGAAACCAGGACCAGGAAAAGGGGCAGACCTCCACCTCCAGCACGAACCCAGGGATGCCCAGGAACAGATCACACCTTGTAGGAGGGCAAACGCAAGAAGCTCGTAGGAAAAGAGCAGGGAGTGACCCACCCAGTGTAGGGGAGCCCACGAGATGATGGTGCCAGGATAAGCTCCACACCCGGAGCTCCAGAGGGACCCTGGAATATCTGGTCATGCTTCAGGGACAGCTGGAAAGGTGAGGGCCGGCAGTGCCCAGAGGAGCCACATCGCCCTCGGCCCAGAGGCGGCCACAGAGAGCTGGCAGCCTGGGGCTCGGCCAGAACAGAGAGCTCGGGCAGCCCCGGAGACCCCGCCGTAGGCCAGGGCACGGACAGCGCGGGGACTCCAAGAACGGGGCTTTCACCAGCGACCAGCCCCGCGCCGGGCCGCCCCGTCGAAGCGCCCGGAGCCATCAGCACCCGCCGGAGGCTGCACGGGAGCCCCGGGGGCCAGAGTGCCAGGGCCACAGCACAGCACAGCGGAACACTGTCCCCCACGGTCTGCCAGTGTCCGGGCCGATACCTGACCCCCGGGCCGGGCACTTTCCCCACCTCGCTGGTCCCGGCGCCAGCGGTGACCGCCGCACGTGGG
>VWZU01018636.1:2575-89123 GCA_013397095.1 Sterrhoptilus dennistouni
GCCCGGAGCCACCAGCGCCCCCGCTGGCCGGGAGCGGAACTGCGCCAGGGGAGCTGCCTAGGGCCAGGGGGGCACTGCTTTGTGTCCTGTTCACTGTCAGTGCTGGAGTGGTTGTTGTTTGTTTGCTTTGTTACAATTGTACAGAACTGTCATTCCTATTCTCGTATCTTTGCCTGAGAGCCCACTTAATTTCAAAATTATAATAATTCGGAGGGAAGGGGTTTACATTTCCCATTCCAAGGGAGGCTCCTGACTTCCTTAGTAGACGCCTGTCTATTCAAACCAAGACATCCACAAGGAAAAAGACACTAGTGATCCAGACTCATAAAGACACTACAGAACATTCAACTACTGAAACTGGGCTCTGCTCACCCAAGTACCTGCAAATGAAAATCCATTTTGGCAATGTGCCTAATTGTGCAGTGGTGCTATAAAATGTAAATAGGCTTCCTAATATTTTAAGTAGAAAAATGATTTTTCCAAAGAATTAGTAACTCATACCCACCTCTAGCTAATATCAGCTTGCTTTTTCGAAATGCATCTCAGCAAGCCGAAGTGTTGCCACTAGATGGCAAAATAAGACTGAATCTTCTCTCCTACACAATCCCAAATTTTATTTCCTGGATGAAGATATAAGAGAAAAATGTTAATATATTTTTATCCATTTTAATCCTCTGACATTTGTCTGGAAAACAGTAGTTGCAGGTATTCTATTATGTGAATGGGAAGGTATGATTGAGATGCTACTCTGCTGTTACTTTAATCTACATCTCAGAGAAGAGCCCTGACAGATCAGGACTGCTCCAATGGACAAGTACTTCTGACCTGTGCTGGCCCTCCTTCATAATGAACTAGGGGATAAAAAGAATTGTCTTAAGTTCACTCATACTACAATACATGTACTATGTATACAATTTTAAATATATGCAAAATGCTTCTTTATAAGAAAAAGTGCCTCTTATGAATACACTATAATTTGAACATGACAATGAAAAGTTGAAAAGCATGGGGTGTTCAACAATTCAGCTCCTTGGAAACTCTAGGCCAGTCATAGAGAGGAACATAAAGATTGAAAACAAAACTAACATTAAAAGCAAAACTATACCCAAGATGATGTTGTCTAGCAGCAGTTTTCTCCGAGTCACCTGTGTATTTTCTGGTCTGTGAAATACACTCTTGGAAACTTTCGGGATTGACAAAATCTTTTCCTGAGAAGGTCTGAAATGAGTACATGCCAGTGAAAAATATGTAGAAGCTTTTTTATTTTTCACAGCATTGCCAAATCATAAGTGCTTTTCTTACTGGTGAGCAAGCTGAAATATTTAGAGAACTGGAAATCTTTTAGGATCAGAATCCAGTTCTGAGTTGGTGTATAGACAGGAACACTGCAACTGCAACGATGACCAAAATCTCATGGTGGCAACTAGTTTACGGTATAAACTCTGCAAGTTACTGTAGAGTTGAAGATACAAAGTAGCTTTGTTTACATTAGAAAACAACTGCCTGACTGATTAAAAGATCACTGAGAAACAATGTCAGAGCCAATAAGCTGCTCATGGGTGTCAACAGTTAATTTGATTAAAATAGCAAAATAGGTTGAATTAAAATAATCATCATATTTTTACTGTCAGAATAGTTGGATAGACTTGGAATACTGCTGTTTTAAAAATGCAAATGAAACAAAAATAATAATAATTGTTCCGGCATTGTTAGTGATAGAGAACAATTTTGGGGTTTTTTTAATAAACCAGAAAAAAACCCCCAACCAAAACCCAAAGGAGGGCAAAGCAAATGGAAAGCCTGCTGTGGAAGCACTGAATGGGAATACCTCAGGCTTCAGCTCCATCCAGGGACAGCAGCTCTCGCAGGCTGTGGTTTGCAGTGGAGCTGGGAGGTTCCCCAGCACAGCCCAGTCCTGCAGTGCTGCAGAGGGGACAGGAGGGGCAAGGATGGGGTGGGAGCCAGAGCAGGAGCTGTAACAGCCAGAGGGAGCTGGGCTGCTGGAAAAAACCCTTGGGGGTCCCTGGAGCCTTGCAGAGCCAAGGTCTTGGCAGCTCTCCCTGGGCAGCAGGCTGGCCTGGAGCTAGGGGAGGAAATCTGCTTTTTGACAGCACAGGTTTGAGCAGTTAGACCAGACTAAAGGGTGTGGTTTTAACTTGCTGCATCTTTACCTTAAGCTCCAATGGCTCTGTCAAACTGGTGACCTGAGGTATAAAACCAGTGTGTTCACTGGCAGAGTTCTCTACTTGGAAGACACTGTTAGTACAGAAGGGTCATGTCCAAAACAGAACATCACTTCCAGGTGTCCTTTTGGCCCCTTCTGTGTCACAGTACAGCTGACCCTGTACAGCTCCTGAGCTGAGCTGCCAAACTGCACTGAGCAGCCCAAATACTGGAGGAGAGTTCTTCAGTCCCCAATTCCTCCTTCTCAAGCTTGCAGCAGCTTTTCTTGCTAGCAGAGCCCTTCACAGGACTGCTATCCCCCATAGTCACAAAGTTTATCTCCTTTTTTCCTTCCCTCATCTCCAACTTTTCTTTCTCAGACTCAGCAAATATTTTTTTCAGTCTTTCCTCAGTAGATGGCTCTCTTGAGATCCCATAAGTGTTCTCTGCATTTGTTTGCAGCATTTATGGACAAACCAGACACATTATGTCACTTTTGACCCAAACAGAGTGGAATAAAATATGTACCTGAGCAAACTGCTCTTGTTAGAATATCTCTAAGTACTTGCCTTATTTTTTACAGAACTTTAGTAGGTATTTGATTCTCTTTGGTTTCTGACTAGAGTCCAGATGCACTCTACAGTGGCTGTGTTTTAGGATTTCAGGCCTTTTGGAATTGCCTAAACTCAATCTCAGAGTAACACAATTCACTGGCAATGGAAAAAATGCTTCTTCAAGTACATATATTTTTTCCCATCCAGGAAAATCTTTGCTGAGGGTTGAGTTCCTATAGAGAACACTTTTTGTTGTTGTTGTTGTTGTTTGCTTTGTGTGAAATTGGATTTTAAGCCAGTGTCTCAGACACGGTTTTATTCAACCATACATTCCAGAGGCAGGTAGGTTGGTTAGTATTTACCTCAGCTGCTGCTGTTCCCATTAAAGTGTCGTATTCAGGGTCCAACCCTCCCTGCTCTTGTACCTGGCGGTCATCAGGTACAAGATGGGGCTGGGTGGGGAGGAAGCCTCGAGGTTCCATCCCTGGAAATTGCTTTTTCAAATTGGCCTAGATAATAATGTGGATATCCTGGTCCTTTCCCCCAGGGTGAGATTTACACCTGAGCCAGGTGTCTAAGGGAGGATATTGACATGGTAAAAAAGCATTATCCCACCTCACAGGGTCTGCTTTCCTTATCTCCCTTGTCTGGCTCTAAACCCAGCTCCTTGCTAAGCAAAGGTCAGTTTGTTGTGCTCATCCTCCCAAGGTGGGTGATGACAATATCTGAAATTTCAGAGAATATCTGAACCCCCTCAGCACCAGGGCTGTTCTTATGACCAGAGGTATGTCCACCACACATCCGAAACCCCTCCTTCCCCTCAGACTGGCTCAGCAAAGCACCAAATTAGTGCTGACAACTCAGTCTCACAGTCACAGGTCGGTAATACAGCCTGGGAATGGGGCAGGTCATGTTAAAAGGGGAACTGTGGGCTGTCTGGGGTAAAAACTTCAGGGTAAAAGGAAGAGCCTACCCTGGTCTTTTAAAAACAAATTTGGGCAGGACAAACATAAACCGCTCCATAAAGATCCACTTCACTTTGGGAGTGAGGTGAACATGAAGACGAAATTCTTACCAGGTTTGAACTTTTTTTTTGTTTGGTTCTAGGGATATGGACATGTAACCTGAGTTACTCTAGAAGAATAAAGCCTTTCCGAAAGTAGTTCAAAGTAAGGCCTTGACTCCACTTAAAACAGGGACAGAAGATCACCAGAGAGGTGAGAGAAAATGGAAAACGTTGCTGCTCTTTGAAGGCAGCAGAATGTCAGCAGTGTGAATTTCCTCCCTGTATAACCTAAAATGGTTTGAGTCTCACATTTTCAAACATCAGTCACCAGACCATCACTGAATCAGAATGAATGTACCATTGGCAGCTGTTACTGAGGAGACACTTCTTTTGTGTGAAGGTTGTGTCACTGCAGGCTATAAAACACCTATGAAACACTTAGTTCTTTAAAGTTTTTTTAGACGTTAAAAAAAAAGTCTCAATGGAAAGATATGCACCTGATAATAGCAGTAAAGTCAGTGTTCCTCAGCTTTTGAAAATCTAAGAGCTTAAAATTCATCTCATGAATATACTCATGCCAGCTGCTGTAGGAGTATATCTGAAAATTCAAATATAGAAAACAGAAAGTCGTGTTTCCTCAGAAAGCCTCACTGGGGCACCATATCCAATGTGTTTATGATGTCACAAAAGAAGTTGTAGAGAAAGACAGAGCTCAAGTTCATGTGCAGCTGGGTTTTGCAAAAAATGCATGAAATCTGCACGTAGCTATGATGTACTCTGTGCCACAGACAGGATGCAAGCAAACAATAATAGATACATGTGTCAGAATTTCTGTGTTAGCTGCTCTTGGGACTGGGAGAGCTGCTTTAGAGGCGACTGATTTCCTCTTAGCATCAGAATAAATGATACTGTAATTCTCCTATGACACCACCAGCATAAATTTTGACCAGACTAATTAGTTTCATATTAGCACAAATAAGGAGTAACACAATTGCAATTAGATCTACTACACTGGGTTTGGGATAGAAACCAGATTAGAAGGTAAGAAAACACATCTTAGAAAAAGCAATTAGAAATTTAACACAGGCTTCTTCCTGTCTCCCTGTGAAATCCAGGGGTGTGATGGGATGTCCGAGGTGTAGTTATGTAACCTCCCCTTTACCCCTGCTGACAATGCACCAGCAAAGCAACTTTTCCTTTGGGGATTCTTTGTCACCAGTTCTTTTAGTCCTATTTCATTCCCAGATGAAATAGGGTGATAATATTTCTGTGATAATGTCAGGACACGCCTCAGATGATTCACACAGGTAATTTCAATTAAGAACCCAGAAAATACAGCTGTAGCATGTATTTGGTAAATGCTTACTCTGCTTAGAACAGCTGTGACAGAAATTTAATTTCAGAGAGTTTTAAATACCATGCTGCCATCATTTACCAGAACTTCTCCAGAAAACAGTAAGCTACTCTAAATCAGACTCAGGATTTCTAAAGGAAAGCTCTTGCTGTGAAGACTTGTAGGTTTGATCTCAAATACATGCACTCATATGCAACAGACCTGCAGACTGCAGACACAAGGTTAGGAGGTCGTCAGTGACTGGAGACAAGAGGCATTTCATTTCTCCATAAAAAGAAGAGGAACATCCTTCCCAGTGCTTCAGAACTATGCACCTATTTTTACTAGTCCAGGAAGGTCAGAAATTACCACCTTTTGTACAGTCTAAGGGAGGAGTGAGCCCAAGGATTAATACCAGCACAGCTTTGGGAAGAGGTTCCACAACAAAAAAAGGGAGAATGGACGTGCTGGCTGTTTTTATAAAAACAGACACACTTGGAATTACTCAATGTAATCTCAGCAAAGGGACCTGCTGATAGGAGGGTGCCTGAATTGGTTGTGCAGGACAGATAAAAGTCTATCATGTCCCTGTGGTAATAATATGGTTTTGTGGATTCTTTTTGAGATACAAAAATCTTTGTAAGAAGTAGCCAAGAAATAAAGTACTGATATAACGGCAACATAATAACTTTTCATCAAAACTTGTATATTTTTAGTTTCGCTGAGCGATTCTTTATTTGAAGGGATGCTAACTGTAATTCCATCGTTAATTCATTAGCTCCTCATTATGTACAGTTCTGACAATAATCTTTAATTGTACAAAGAAGGATGTTTCAGGTACTGAGGTAAATTAAAGAAGTTTCTCTTAAGTGAACATTTTCTTCTTTGGGTGGGCTTACCTGAGCTAGACTTGCACAGAAGAGTAGCCCACACCTATGCAGATAACATGACAATATTTTTATGCATGTATAATGTGAGTAAACACATAAATGTGTTCAATTACATAGAATTAGGGTCCATGGGTGCTTACTTCTATGTAACAGGCAGAGCATTTTCAACCCTCTGCTGTGCTTCCTTGTTTACTTATTTATACTCAGAGAAAGGAAGTGGTAAGGCTGACTAGCTGAAACCTTTCTGAGAAGAGACCATTTTGTGCCAGAGGAAGCAGTGTCTCTCTGGAACGAACTCACAGCACAATTTGAATTAACCAGAACAGTTCCTTGACAGAAGCAGGTGGAGTTCGGGTAAGGAATTCCTTGGAGGTGGCCATACAGAGGGGATCCATGGCTGTGTCATGGGCAGCACAGCTATGAACATTCTCTGACTGCCTTGGGGACAAACCAGCCATGGACCTGCGGAACGTCCCCTACCGCTCCGATGTGCTCACCTGGGACCCAGATGACTTGGCAGAATATTTCAGGACGGTGAGTTTGGCCATGTTTTGTCTTTGTCTGATGGAGGAGCAAACTGCTGTAACAATGGGTTGGGCTAAATTCAGGTATTTTATAATGGGCAAAGCTCGCTGCAGAACTAAAAGCAAAACCGCTTTCAAATGAGAAGCTGAGCTCAACTGGTCAATGAAAATGCATCTTGAAAGGCATTTTTAAACTGGGCATAAGAGAAACTCATGGCTTAGTTAGAGAAAATAAATGTTACTACAATGCTTGTTGGTGTAACACACAGTAACAGCTGTGGAAGGCACTAAGGTGTGAAGATTACAAGTTTTCTGTTTCATCTTCAATGATTTTCAAAAGTGGTATTTTTTTCCAAATTGATTGGTGTAACAAATGAGTCTCAGAATGTCGTTGTTAATCACATCCATGGCTAGACTTGTAAAACTTGGAACACCTTGGGCTTAATTTTGAAATAACCTGAAGTTTATTTTTTTCAATGGCTCCTATAACTGTGAGAGTCTTATCTGGCGAGTTAAGGCAAGTTTGATAATAGAATGCAGAACTACTTAATAAAGATGAGCTGATCAAATACAGAGTCTCTGTATCTACCAAATCTCCAGAGAAGTGACACTGCCAACTACTTATATGCCCCTAATTTTAGGGTGCAGGAGTTAGTGGCACAGGAAAGTGAAACCAAAAACTGGAGATGGAACAGATGAGATCATTATCAACACGTAACTTCAGACAAGTACGAAAAACATTACAACAACGGTGCAGGGGAAGTTGGACCACCATTTCCAAGAAATTAGGAAAGGAAAAACGGCTTTCTGAAAGATCTGATAACAATATTGTAAAAGGATCAACTGTAAGTTCTACCATAACTGAATGCATATTTATCCGTAGTGCCTCCGTTCTAGTGACCAAGATGCTCTCCAGAATAGAGATTATGGCATTCCACTCTTGGGGAGCTAAATCAGGGCAAAAGCTGTTTAAGTAATCTAAAAAATCTGGGTAAGACAAGAATGTCAGCCCAAGTCAGCCAGCTCTGGGCACCTGTTACCAGATCTTGTCCCCAGATAAATTCAGAGAATGAATGAACCGATGAAGAACCAAATTTTCAAAAAATTTCTGATTTTTTTGTTTTGTTTAGTAAAAGCAAAAATGTTCATATTTGTGACATTCCAAGGTTTTTTTTTTAATAGCTAAACAGCTTTTTAAATCAATTATGTCAAGATTTAGATTAGGTCTAAATCACAGTGATGTGTTGCTTCCCTCTGCATACAGACTTGTGCTGGTAACATCACAATAACACTCACTATGAAATAAATTATTTACAGATTTAAATCCTCAGTCAGCACAAAAGTTTTAATCTGTATCTTAAAATATTTACCAGAGTTAGGTCTGTTTCCTCATTTGAATGACTGAAGGTGGCTCCTAAAAATATCCTCTCTACTGTTTGGTTGTTTCCTGGATCGGTTCTCACGTACACCAAGTTATGATGTTATGCCTTAAAATGAAAAAATGGGATATAACCACAAAGGACATAAAGCTCCCTGTAAGAGCTTCTCTGCTTTAGGGCAGCTATTCCAGCAGCACAGGGTGCTTTGTCTGCATAACTTTCACTGACTAAAGTTTCAGACAGAATAAGACTCATTTTTTCACCTCGAAGCCTCCAAAAGTCACTTTGTTTGGGTTCCTTCTGACATGGACCTCACCAACTTGAAACAGAAGAACTCCAGATCAAAAATATAAATTGTGTTCTTACATTATGCCATTACTGTTCAAACAATAATAATAAAAAAATTAGGACAACTGTTGGAAATGTTTAAAAGTCATGCCTTGCTTTGTGGTCAACCTATACATGAGCAACTTCTAAAAAGCATATCTGTGTCCTAAATGCTACTGGAAAAGATAATACTGTGGAAAAACTTTACAAACATTATAGATAATTTCCAGGATTAACAAGTGAGATTTCCATCCAGAAAGGAAAGCTTTTGGATCCCAACAATGAATTCTGTGACTGGGATCAGTCAGCTTTAGTATTCCTGGATTTTTTGGCTTTTGCTCTACTTCTGCAGCTGCTCATCCCAGTCAGTACCACAATAATCCAGTTTTTCAAATATTTCTTTGGGCCAGGCAACTGTGAGGTGGCTTGCAAATGTGAGGAATAACGTATTCCTAAATGGATGAAAGCCCTTAAGTTCACTACAGAATATAATAAAAATCCATGTTTATGGAACAAAACGAGCCATTAAGGCAGGCCATAGAATACAAAATGTATCTTGGAAGCATCTACTCAAAGCCAGCCAGAGTTTGAGTATCTTTATTGATTCTTATAATTAAGAGTGCAATAATCCCCTTCTTCTCATTGACAGCTAAAGTATAAGGACTGTGAGAAAGTCGTGAGGAAGCACAGCATAAATGGACAAAGGTTTTTGGTAAGTAGAGTGGTAAAACTGCTTCCTGTAAAATTCCAACCAAGTGATGTTTTTGACTCCTCCTTATTTTGTACTGGCAGATGAAGAGTCACATTCCAGGTGGTTACTGAGGTATAAATATGGGAGGTAAATGCTTTTGCTAAAATCAGCCAGACAACTTGCTTTAAATATAGAATGCTGGGAACCCAAGCATGTTGTTCAATATGAATATTTTTAGTACTTTTTAAACTGACAGGGAAGTTCTAAACCAATAATCCTGTCTCTAATTCCTCTCTTCCTTTATAAGAAGTTCTTGTTTTCAAATATTAACTACAGAAAACCACATTTATTAATTATCCTCTCATACCAAAGAAGACACAGCCCTGCTCAGAATGACTGACCATTCATTGGAATATAGATAAAATTAGATTTCTTCTGTAGCAATACACAAAATCAATAAAATTTAAGAGCATCAAAACTAGTAAGCAAAGTCCCAGTGGCTTTAAATCAACATTGTTCCAGGCTTGGCTTAATTTTAGAAAAAAAGCCGATAACTTCCACTGACATAGCAGCTGTTTCCATGTCTTAAATACACATCCATGAAGATGTGTAGGAGCTTTTAGTATTACTGCTTTTTACTTTTATTTTCAAATATTATTTTTATTTCTCCAGAAGTAGCAATTTTGGTCTTCTGTTTAATTAGTCATAGTGGGGAGATCTCTGCATACCTCTTCTAAAGTTTTGTATTTTTCATTTACTTGTCCTAATATTCCGGTTTTTGACATTTCACTGAAACAAAACATAAAGATTTTCGAGCCCCAAGGATTTGATCCCTCCCTCCTGCTGTAGAGTGCAGTCAGCATTATTCAGATGGGTCATGGGATTTATCCTCCCAGCCCCCAGGAGATCCTCCTCAGCTCAAGCACTGAGGATCTGTGGCTGGAGTGGGAGTTCTGGCTATGGAAACATAATGATATTCTGGGAGTTTGTGAAGTGCAAATAGAAAGTGCAATAACTGTGTGATTTCTAAGTGATTTTTGGGATTTTCTATTATTTCCAGGGTGTTTCTGAAATTAGCTCAGAGTGCAGCAGCTCTTCAGAGGCATCCCAGCAGATTTGAAGGGTGTTTTCTATAGAGCAAGCCAAGCAGCTGCTCACCTCTGCTCAGACTCATATGAATATGAATACATATGAATTACTTGGCAGTTGTATAATGAATAAAAAAGAAAAAGGTTCACTTGTTAAACAGAACCATAGAAGAAAAAGTCCAGTAAAATATTCCAGAGTACAAAGCAATCTGGAAAAAAATTGCTTCTCTCTATGAATGGTTTTCCTAAGAAACATCTTTTTACATTTTGTGAGTGACTGGAAACTGCCAAATTACATTTGCACAGAAGCAGCTGCTCAGGCTGAGTGTTTGCTGGATTTGTAGCTGTTGTCAGATCTACATGATAAACCTGGCATAAAAATGTTGCTCTAAAATTAATCAGAATAAATCCTGATTTCAGAGTCACCTTGATGTGTCTACTGGCTACCACAAGGAAAGCCCTATTGAGCTGCAGCAGGAATAAAACCAAAGGGGTTCCATGTAACTTATTCTGATAAAAACCTCTATTATTTAAAACAGAAATGTGGCTCATGTAAAAGAGTTTATACCTCTAATATTGTCAGGTTTATCACCAGAACTCCAGAGAGAAGCTTAAAAAGCCTTTAGAAAAAATATGATGCTTCAGGAAGTACTGCAGGACATTTCCATAAAAGCAGTATGTTTTTCCTGTGTTTCATTCCTCCCAGAGGCAAAATAGTGTGGAAACACATAGACAGAATTTGTTCTGTCCTGATCATTGACACTGACAGCTTTGTGAACCAATGTGTAATTAGAAACCTATTATTGTTACCAGTAAAAAAGACAAAAAGAACCAGACTATCATCCCTGTTCCAAAGAGAATTCATGAAGCTTGTGATTAACTCAACAAAACACTAAATCTATGAAATCCAAAGTCTTCATACTGCCTGAATCTGTCGTAATTGTGGCTTTGCACATGCTGGAGGAAGAAAAGGGGTGACTCTGCAGGAGCATCAGGAAAGGTTTCCAGAGAGCACATCTCAGTCAGGAGGAGTCTCAGTCCAGTGGCTGTGTTATGGTTGAGGGGGGAACAAACATCCTCCCTCCATCCCTGTTTCTAGAAAGAGTTTTTTAGGCTACCCCAGGCTGCTTTTAAGTCCAAGGAGTTTTCTAGCTATGTGTCCCCTAAAACATGAGATTTTTCATGTACTCTGTTACAGATAAGGTTCTTAGAACAAAACTCCAGCCAAAGGTTCTGTATTTTAAAATCTACAATTCTGCCCTGAAATTTTGCCATCACGAACCATCTTGCCTGTTTTCACTGTGCAGACACAAAGGAATTCAATATACCTGACTCTGGCTCATGTAAATACCACATGAATTCATGCCACGTTTTTTAATAGATGTGTATGACTTACTTGGATAAGTCACAGGATGTTCCATGGACAATTTTGTCACATATCCCATATGTTTCCTTTCCAGAACATGTCTGAAAATGATATTCAGAAATTTCCAAAGCTCAGAGTGCCGTAAGTAAAGTCAAACTATTTTAATGTTAAAAATTATTTTAGCTGTTTTGCAGTGAAGTCTCATAGGAAATATCAGGCAAATGATTTGTGAGTGATTGGTTAGAGGCTTGTTCATTGGAGCATACTGAGAGAAAAAGAAGAATATTCCAAAATAAAATGGGTGTTGTCATGACTGCTCAAGCAAAATGATACAATACAAGAAGATTGTCTGGGGGATGTTCAAAAGAACTCATGCATAAATTCTTTGATTGACAGCAGCTACACAAAGGTTAAACTTTCATGCAAGTATTACCTTTGAAGTATGACTTAACTGCTCACTGTTTAACTGTTGACTTTAACTTAAAGGAAAAAAAAAGTCAGTTAGGTCCACAACAGCTGAGGATTTGAAATTGTTTTCATGTGCTTTTGCTTTGGGTGGGTGTTCAAGAGAAATCAGTCTGGGCCATGTGATTCAATGTTCAACAGCTTTCCTCAGCTCCTGTGGATTAGGCCTTGAAAAAGTTTCCAGTTCATCTGAGTAGCTTCCAAAATTTCATAGAAGTTACTTAATGAAGAACAATAATCCCATTAAGTCGATACTGAGTAAGAGAAATTGGCTTCTTCTAATATTTCATGGTGAAAAATGAAGGATTTTATTTTGCTATGAGTTCTCTGCTACATATTTAAGCTGGAGGTTGGAAGGTTTCCAACCATGAGGCACATGGAGCTCTTCATGGTCTTCCAGACAAAGGAGGGAGGAAAAAAAACAGAATTCAAGCTGTTCCAGCATGGCTGTGTCTTTGTTGTTCATTTCCCAGTTCCAGACTCCCTCCCTTCATGCATATCTTGATTTTGCTACACAAGATACAATTTGCTTTGCCTTTTCTGGTGCATCAGAGCTTGTGGAAGGTGTTTTGGGGAAGACAGGTGTGAAGTCCCTTGTGCCCTTAAAGGAATTTCCAACTGCCTTGCCCTGGAAAAGCAAAGATACATACCTTTCCCAGGTGTGACAAAGGCCTCTCCCCATGGATCCTTGCAGATACTGTGCAATCTGTTTCCCTGGGTTTCACAAATCCCTCATTTCCCCATGGTATCCCCTTTCCCTGTTTCCCCATTGGTTATGGGGCCTGGTGTCCTGTTCCTCTTTTCCCTATGGTCATTTGCCCCCTGCCCTGCCCTCTTTTGTACCACCCATGAACATGAGACCCTGTATAACTGAGAGAAACCACCTGATCTCCCTCTTTGGCTCCAGATTTCACCTTCAGCACATGCTAGAATTGCTCTGGGGCTGGGAGCCCTCTGCCCCTCTGCTGAGCCAGCCTGGTAATGTGTGTGGATGTGTGAGCTGGATTTGCTGCCTGAATTCTTCTCGAGCAGTTTCTCCACTGGAGAGGCGATCTGGGATCTAGAAAGGCCGTAGCTACACTCAGAAAAAGACACTGTTACAGACAAGAATATTGAAAAGTTTTGTGCTCATGGGTGAGCTGGTGGAAAGAGCTGGGTGAGCCCAGCAGGACACCCTTGTTCAGATCAGATAGGAAGGGCTCAATTTGAAAGCCTTGGATGTGATGCATTTCTTACAATCACATCTATATTCTCACACAATAAATATCCTGATAATAGGGTTTGGTGGTGTATGTACCATGTGTTAGTAAGGAGGTCCAGATATTATTTTAAAAAGATACTCTGATGTCTCAGAATTTCCAAAGTCACTTTCAATTAAAAGAAACATTTAACAATGTTGATGATAGACCAGATTGTCTGTGACAGACTCATCTTACCACACTGTAGAACTTGTAATTCTCTGATAATTTGTCCCACCTTAGCAGTCCTTTACCTCTTGTTCTCATTGTCTGAGCTTTTAATTTTGAGAACTTCTGGTGATTTACTTTCAAATTTGTCAGAGAAAAGTAGTCAGTGGATGGTCTAATAAACTCAGACATACCAGAGATATTAATGCCATAGGTGAATCATTAAAATGAAATTTAACCATGTGGAGTTTCTCCTACCTCCTCATTGAAACTATTGATATCTCCAAATTTGATTTTCACACCCTAGAAAAAAGTGAACAGCCTTTTTTTAGACAGGTCTTTTGGGTTTCTCACTTGTTACACCCTAGCAGAAACTGAACAGCCTTTTTACTCAGATCTTTTGGATTTCTCAACAAGAAGAGAATTTGAAATCAAGAGCTTTAAAAGAAGAATAAAGCTTAGTGCACAGCTTGAGGAACTGAATAAATAAGTAGATATTTAAATCTGAAGGAAAGCTCTGGAACTAAGGCCTCTATTCTCAGACTTTTTCATACTTACAAACAAGCAAAATATTCACTGGAATATGGTGATTATACATGCAGAAAGGTCCTCTGTGTATTGCCACTCTTTAAAACAAGAATTTAGAGCTTTAATAGGGAAGAGAACTGGTTCTTGCTAAAAACAACCAACCAACCAACCAACAAAACTCCCCACAACAGTAAACCAAAAATCCCAAAACAACCCCCCTGGATAGAATTAATGGGTAGAAGAATATGCCATTTTAAAAAATATTAATTTCTTTAGTTGAGAATCTTCCCACCCTTATTGAAACATAAAGTGCTGGCTGGTGACTTCTGCTAGAACACATTCACCCTCTTCTTTTGTATCATAATGCAAACCTCAACTGGTTGTGGCAAGAGTTCTTCTACAAGCTCAAAGAGGCATTAACATATTATACTTACACTACCTCATACTTAATAGTAGTGCTAAAACCTGAGTATATTCTGTAAAAAGCTTAATATAAATAGCAGGCATTACACTTCCAGCATTGGGCAGTGAGAAAATGTATAAAAGATGCATTAACAAGAGAGATTGTTCCCCTGTAAATATAGCAGGAATATTCTGACCTACATGGAGCCAACACCTGGAATCACACAAGGTTTGCAAAGTACAGGCTGAATCTGTACAGGCCTTGCTGACCATGAATCTCTGAGCAAACCTGCCGCTCAGTCTTTGAATGGAACTGCATCATTATCTGGGGATGATTCTGTGACTTTTCAAGAATCAAAAGTAGGTCACAGTTGTCATTACAAGGTATGACAGGTCATTTCCTGAATCTAATTATAAAACTCTACAACCTTCTGTTATTACTAATGAATTATTGTTTTGAAAATTAATCTCCACCAGCCCTGTTACAGGTGCACATCTTCAAAAAACTTTTGGCTTCTTTATAAAAACCAAAAGTACCCCACCAGGTTTAAGCACTGTTTTGAAAATTGAAATACTTCTTAAAATCTTTAGCACTCTCCACTGAAAGGGGTGAACTCTTTCAGGAAAACTTTGCTAAAAAAGTTATTATTAATACCACTATGTTTAAATACACACCTGAATCCTCACAAACAACACAGTGTCCTGAGAGAGATACACTGGTGAGACTGGGAAAGGATTTGGTGTATTTTACACAGATCAGACACTGACCATCAGTCTTAAGTGCTAAATGAAACTCAGACCTAATCATGAGAGGGTTACTAACATTTTGATAATAAATCTTATGAAGCAAGAGGCTAACTTACAGCTTAAGAGAAAAACAGTTTTCCTATTGTTCATTAGCACTACTGCCAGTCAGAGAAGGCCATTAAGTTTTATACTTGTGGAGAACAAATCTGAGTCTTGCAAAATGTTTTAAAGCACATTCAACAGAATGTGCCTTACTGTGGTCAAATTCAGAAACAGAAAAATTAAAGATTTCATCGAAAAATAACTCTGGTGGTTGGTTGACACCATGAAATAAACACTGGAATTAGTCTGTCACTGTTATTGTTTAGTAACTTGAGAGAAAAGGGTTCCAAGTTTTCAGGACTCTGTTGACTCTTCTGGCTATTCCAGCGGCAGGTTCATGGCAAACCTGAGATATGGAATTTCCAGACACATGGAAAAATCTTAAGGCATGTCCCACAGCACTCCAAAGTGTCTCCCATAGCACTGGCAGAAATTTCCAGTAGCAGAAACTTATCATTGCACTCATGGCATCTGCCAGCTCAGTATGAGACAAACATGGCACAGTCTGAAATTCGTTCTACTTTCAGAACAGTAAAAGTGCAAACATAAAAATTGAGAGATCTGCGCTTTCTCTGTTACAAATGTAAGCCTTGGGCAGATGTCAGTGCATGTGCAAACACGCTCTCAGCTGAGGTCTAAAGGGTGTTGCAAGGTTTGGAACATAACTGGTATTCAGTCTGTTTTGAAGTCAATAAAACAGCATTGCATCTTCCCAGCAGTCTTCTCAAAGGCCAAACCAAAGACTTGGATCACCAACTATGCTCTTGACAGTGCTCAGTGTGCAACTCCGCAGCCTCCTGGCCCTAGAGGAACTTGTATTCACCTCTCTTACTCATCTGAAGCCCTTTGTCCCAATACATGCAGAGTGGATTCTCCTCATGTCAACAGTATCTGCAGTTAAGTTAACCAAAGCCAGTTTTGGAGTCCTGCTTTGGGGGCTGGTTTTGTGGGTTTTTTAAAAATTTCAACTTCCTGCCAGTTTTAAGTTTAGCAACTGGTGGAGGAGGTAGAAAGAGAATGAGAAGTCTGAGTAACATTTTCTGCAAGTGCTGTTGCCTTATCCTCTCCCATCATCCACTCCCACAGCTCAGAGAGCAGTGTGGTTTTGGTACTTCCTTCCTCACATGGTGACAGGCTCAGCTGCTCAGTGCACCAGTCTTCCCTGAGAACATTGCCTGTTAAGTGTGACCCTCCTAAAATTTGCTTTCTTCTGATAAACCCTCTGAGTCATTCGTTTGAAGCATTTCAAATAAACTAGAAGTAAAGATTAGACACTGTATTTTAAGCATTATGTGATTAATTTTTTGGCAGCAAGGTAAGTTGGTCAAATTCTTACCGTCAGTTTTCCCTCAAAAACCAGTTGGTGTGAATCCTCATAGCCAGCCCAGGTTTAGTCCAGAAAACTTCTAAACACTCAGGTCTCATTTACAACCAGGAAAGTCTGAACTCTAAGAATTATTAGCTCCAAAACCAGAGAACTTCATTGTACTTCTTAAGCTGAAAAAAAAAAACAACCCCAGACATTCTGAAAGATCCCCTGCCTCTTCTACAGCAGGCAGACAGCCACAGATAAATTCCATAATCCACTTCTTGACCAAAGCACTGATGTCTGCAGGGCACTGCTCACCCCAAGACACTTCCTCATGTCTCACATGGAATTTGTTATTCACACAGCAACTTCCTTATCCCCTGCAGCAAAAGGACGTATCTTGTGCAGAACAGTGTTGGTTCCACAGGGAAGAAGAGCAAGGGCACTCCTGTGCCTATAACTTGGCGTTTCTCTTGCTTTATCCAACTTGCTTGGGTACCAATGTCAGATTTAGACAGCTGTAGTCCTTCAGAAATTGTTAACACTTGTGCATGCACTTATTTCAAAAAGGGGAAAGCATGATAATATTGACTTCAAACCAGAAAATTGCAAAATACTGCCTTAAACAAGAAAACATAAACAATATTCTTTCTCTGGATTTCTCTTTCCATACCTGGATCCTTGAGTGCATATCCTTAACTTCACACCACTCATCTTCATCCTTTTCAGGCAGCACCATCACCCTGATCCAAAACAACTTCATTTTGTTGGCTTGTTTTTCATATTAGATGGCTTGAAAACCTGTCTTCCTCCGGTCCTGGCTCAGAAGAGCAGTCAGACATGAAAGAGGCACTAAATAGGTCATTTGGAAAAAGACTAGGGGATTGTTATTGCTGAGTAGCAGAAAAAGACATGAAAGGAGAAGAAAAACAAAATAGAGTGGTAATTGCCTGGCCATAAACAGATATTTTACAAAATTGATATCAACTTTGACTGACCCAGTCTAAGATGTGTGGGGAAAAATTCTACATTAACAAACAATTAAGATTTTACAGGATTCAGAATCTGAGACAGACATGTTAAGTTCCTGATTTTTTACGTAATACTTATACTTCCACAATTATTGGCTCTGATAGATCTAAACAATACAAGCTGGAAGTAAAATGGGGTATTTTAACTAGATGCATGTAAATAATTTGCTTTGTTTACCACAGGACTTTCTCAGTTGGATGTTCCTCAATAAGAAATAATGATAATTCAGAGTCAGATCATTGCTCATCCTAAGTTTTCTTTGAAACAAGCTAATCATAGAGGCAAACTTCATTAGTAGCAGAGCAGAATACTGGTCTCTTAGTAGAATTAACCCTGTTAATTTCAGTACTAACTGTCCTCCACTTGGAAAGATCTCTCCAGGCATACAATTAGAGCCTTTTGATATTCCATTAATATTTCTGCCACGCCCTGAAAATGTATTAAAACATGGATTTAGATCAGTGTTTCCCCCTTCTCTGCTGGAGGGATTCTGGATGAGGGATGGCTTGGCTGCAGAGGAAGGAACACAAAAACAATAGAGAAGAGTCTCAGGGAATTTAATCCCTGCTTTTGGAGCCATAAGCTGTGTTTTCCTGAACTTCTATTTGCTTTTTCCATGCAAAATCATACAAATGCCATGGCCATTATTTGAAGCAGTGGGATGTCTACAACACCCAAAATCCTAAGGCTTGCTGGGTTTAATGTTTATTTTTAAACACAATCCAACAACACGGGGTTTTACCAAGGTAAAAACAGTCTAGTTTTTAGTTGGATGTACTGTAGCACAACTCAGCAACAAAATGGTAAATTTAGTGGCTTTATCACATAGTAAATAATAATAATGAGTTACTAGATTAAATTTAGCAAATACTGAGGGATAATGGCAAAGAAGTTTATTCAGCTGCTTTTACAAGTGATGGGTTTTGAGGGTTTTTTTTAGAACTATTTTTGTTCTTTTTTCCAATAGAATTGTAAGTAAATTAAGCCAAGAAATAAACAAAAATGAAGGGAGGCTCTCTTTCCTTCCAAAATGGTGAGTAAGACAACTCAGCTTTCTTGTTCGAAGCTTTCAGATAGATCTTTTCTGGACTGGTTTTCATTTGATCAATAATGCCTGGATCAGAAGTGCAACCTGGAAATTCTATAAAATAAAGCTCTGTTTCATTAATGTCATCTGGTATCAAATATCAAATCTTGAGCCCATGAACACCCCAGATACTTCTGCCATGTCCAGGACAAAGTAACGTTTGCACGATTCATACAATTTTCCACCTGAGCACACAGCCTTTAAGAAGGCCATGAAGCCTTGGCATATATTATAATAAATAATCATTAATGCAATCCACAGATCTATACATCATGATACTCTTCAATTTTTAATATTTGTCACTGAATATAATATTTGCAAGAGAACAAGAGCAAAAATTGAAAGAACATTCTATGAAAAAAGAGCAAATTATGACCCTACACAATGAAAACCAAGTCCAGTCTACATTACATGGTTTTGCATCATCTGATAACATGATTTTACACACTTCCATTCACTAGAATCCAAAACTAGAACTGAAAACCATAAAAACCTTGCTTAACCTTATATTTATGAACTTGACTTTGAAGTTTCTGTTTTCAGGACTGGTAAATGTATTTACTGAGTCCCCTTGCTTCAAACCACTTGAATTCTCTGACTTAGTTTCTTCTTGAAACAGTTCAGATTTTATTAGGATCCTCTATGTAAATACCAACTAATGTTTTTTTGGCATTTTGGGCAGAGTTAAACTCATCTATGTAAACTTCACCCTACTGTTAACTATTGCCTTTATTTACAATAGAAGTGTCAAGCATTTAATAGAAAGAATTTATTTTTTGTATTTTTGTTGCAGGGCCCAAACGCAAAAATCTCCAGAACACACAGGTAAGTGTATACTGGCAGACCCTAAAAACAAAAGGTGTTTAAAAATACTAAAATATTAAATTAATACTCGCAGAGCAGAGTCAACAGAGGGTAGCAGGGTTAGGAACCAAAAATCCAAAACAATAAATGAAAATATGGGATTATAAAGAAGGTTCAAAAAAGAAAAGCATAGATGCAGGACAATAGGTTAGAAAAAGTGTTTTTAAAGAGAAAAGATGGTGAAGGAAGGGAAGAGCAGACTTTTACCTGACAATCATCAAAATGTCTTTCTTTAACCCAATAAATTGTATCAGTGCTTATATATTTCTGTTCCAGCATCTCCACCCCTGCCCTTCCTCCTTGCAGCACTGTATTAGACAGGGAAGCTGATATTAAAAAACCCAAAGCCTTCTGTTATGAAAGCTAAAATAATCTTAAACAAGGAGATAAGAAGTCTGGACTCATTCTGAAAGCATTTTGTTTCAAATTATATAATTTAAATTGGAAGTGGGACAAACCTGAAGTGCCATCACCTAGATCGTGCCAGAATGGGCAGCTTTATCTTAGTTTTGGATCAGGATGCTATTCAGATGACTGCCAGCCCGCCTCTGAAAGAACAGCTCGTTCCTGTGGCACAGGGCTGGGGTTCAGAGCTCACCTGGGATTTGTCGGGTTCTTTCCGTCAAGTTACAACGTCTTTGGCAAAGCTGCTCATGCTGAAAAATGTGTGGTTGTGCTTCTTTCCCCAGGGTACGCTCAGGATGACGGTGGCTGGTCTTCATTTGTGAGTATTTGGGTTAAAAAAACTCCGTGGCTCGGGGCGGGGGGCTGTCTTCTCCTGCACGGCTCGGGGAAACTGGGGCAGGAAAAGCAGGAGCAGGAATGGTGGGAGTGGCTGCACACAAATTGCCTCACTGAGGAATGGTTCTGCCCCAGATAGACAGAATTGCCTTACACAGAACCACAGCTGAGTTTTACATGCCTGTCTCAAGCTCTTAAAAGAGGTGTCTAGTAGACGCAAGTTGCTGTGTTCTTCAATGGCAAATTCTTGCCATGTTATCCTCTAGAGCCAATTTGTTGAACAGTAGATTTTTTTTAAGCCATTTAGGCTGCAGAAATTCCTTCTGCCTTTTGGCATAGGAGATACCTTGACAAGGTCATTGGGTGAAACACACTCACCTCAGCTGCTGATGCATGGCCTGTGTTTAAAGGTCTCTGAGGCTGACCAGTGCTAATGGCTTTTCTTCAAAAGGAAGAGGTGGTTTTAGATGACACTTGTTACGAAGTTCACGGGAGATTTGCTGCTATTCTGGGAGCACAAGAGATAAAAGTAACCCCCTACAGAGCACACGGGCTCTGTGCCAGTGCAGAGGACTCTGGAAATTCCAGCTGTGGTACCAATGACAGATGGGGTGTGCTTTTTCTCTCGAGCCTTGGCAGATTGCACAGATGTGCAGTGACCATATTGACACTGTCACCTTGTGAGGTCCTGCAAACGAGGATGGTTTGGGTCAGGAGGACACCAAGACCCAAATCAAAGATCTCCGTTTTTATGAATAATTTTCAAAACCTGGGTTGCATGGTGTGGAGGACATGTTAGAAAGCAAGAATGAATATCAGCAGCATCAACTGCTGCTGCATTGTGCTCCTAGGAACACTGGCTTGTTTGCTGGTGCCTTGTCTCTTCCCTAAAACACTTCATGCATTTCAGTAAACTTGCACCTTATCTTGACCTCTCTCTGCGCTCACTGCCATCAAATGATATTTGTTTCCTTTCTTAAGCTCTTGAGTGCTCCATGCATTAGTGGAATGTTGCCTCCTTTCCCTATATTATTTCAACAGATTTTTTTCCCCCTCAAACTGCTTGTAAAAATTTGGTATTTTCCAGAGTGAAAAACACCACAGTGAAAGGCCACAATGAAACTGCTCTGAAGGGTTTAGTGTTCTCTTCCAGCATCCACTTTTTATGCTCATTTGCCAGGATGATGATGATGACTATGAAAGCCCTGATGAAGACCAGGAGAAGGAAGATGAGGCTGACTATGAATCACCAACAGAGGAGCCTGAGGAAGCAGAACATGACAGTGATGGCTATGAGCCACCTCCATCTAATAATGATGAAGCACATCACAATGTCATATTTCCTGCCAAGTCACTTCCAAGCAGCACAGATTATATAGGTAATTACTAAAAATTAAATGCTATTGATAATTATTAAATGCTATTCATAAAATTAAATTTTCTGATGTTATCAGCCACATTTTAGGTGGCTGATAATGGAATATAGAAGGTTTTTCCTTGAAGGTAACAGTGTAGTTCATGAGCAAGATCTAGTGACACAAACTCTGTGAGTTTGTGACTTTTAAAGTTACGTTTTCTACTTTGGGCAAACTCTGTTGGAATAAAGATTAGTTTTGTGTGATGTGTGCATTATTTGGCCTTTGATTTGAACCTGTATGAAGTTACACACATGTACATGCTGCAGTAGCTTTAGCAGTGCAACCTTGGACAGAGCAAGTTGCCAGAGCAAGGGCAAAATAACTTGACTGAAACTTGGGAAAAGAACAATCAGCTGTCCCTGCCTGTCATTTTTGTTTTATGTCTGATTCCTCAGCTGCCTGGAGGTGTGGAGTCCATTCAGGAGCACAAAGCTGCCATTCAGTCTGGCTGGTGTTTCACAGACTGTGCTGCAGGGAATGAAATAAATCCTGTGGCCAAGAGCCTGGCAGGGGAGTCACCCCCACAGGGACAGACCAGCCTGGAACACCCAACACAACACACTGATCCTAAAGCAACTGCCAGTCAAATCTTACAGCAATGTCTTCATGATTTATTAACTTCAGTAGTCAGGTTCTTGTAAAAGCTCTTTGTCATAGAGATTGAATGGTATTAAACAACCAAACCCTGTGTAGTTGTTTAGTTTGGGATTTTTGTTTTCTTTAGACAGACCTTCAACAACCAGAACATCACATCAGCCTCCACATCATCCTCCAGTACCACCCCAGCGACCTGGCCCAGCCCCAGGACCAGCCTCATTTGGGGGAAGAAGTGCTACTGTATGTTCCTTTCTAAGTATCTCATCTATTTCTTATCCCAGGACCTTCTTAGGAGTCCAAGAACAGGGCCATTTTTATCCACCTAGTGTATGAAGAGGAAGTCATCAAAACAGATTTGAACTCTGTTACAAGGTGGCCATTTTTCAAAGAACAATTAAATTTCATGGGCGAAATATATTTAATTATTTCATATTACTTCATTGATTCTTACACTGGAAATATACACCATTTGTGAATGCCTCTCCCACATAAATTATATATTTGTTAGAGATGCCTCTGCTTTGAAAAAAAGGTTATGTTTTTCCAAGCTATACTTCTAGCAGTTACCTAATTGAATTAGGACCATGTGAATATTGGTGACCAAGATTTGATTCCTTTCTTTTTCCTGCCGTGAATACTTCAAAACTGAAAGCTCTTGTGCTGTTGGCACTCTAGGTTCGGTGTTTGCCAGAACAGATGTACACTAAACCTACGAATGTACACACGAGTAAAGGTTTAGGATGTCATGGAGGGATGTTTGGTCTGATGCAGTGTCACAGAGACACAACAGCATTGTTGAAGCTCCTGTCCCTTTCCTTTGACAATATACCCCCCACTTCCTGAGGAGACATCTCACTGGAGTGTTGGGAGACACAGCAGATAGAGGCAATTCTGCATCCAACCAAACCCAGTGGGTGTAAGTGATGCCTCAGGAGGGTCCCTGGCTCCCGTCCTTCCTGCAGTGAGAAGAGACCTGCTCCTTGCGCTGTCCCACACAAGACTGGCAGATGTGTGTGGTGGGGTTAATACACTCAAACAGAAAGGTGAAGACACATTTTAACCATTGTTAAATCCTTGTTTTAGCTGCCAGCTTTCCCTCCTCCACCGAGCAACAACGACTTGAGTAGAAACATGAAGCCCTTGAAACGTGAGTACAGCTGGTGTTCTCTTTGTAAAGCTTTTCCCACAGACTGTGCAGCACTTCACTTCTTCCTCTTTTCCCTCGGTTCCACTCTCTTCTGCTACTCATACAGGAGTCTAAATTGTTATTTTAAGAAGTAACACCAGTTCTAATCTTTGCAAAATAAAGATATACTAACCTATACCAGCAAATGATCTTACACTGTTGCTGTGTTTAGCCCCAGCTCCTTCTATAGACAGAAGCACAAAACCCTCTCTGGATCGCCTTGCTCCCCCATATGAAAGAGAAAGCCCAGGATCAGGTCAGTATTTGCTTACATTAATATCACTGGGGTTGCTTTAATTACTGAAAATCATCAATTTGTATATAATTAATGCAAAAGAACAATGCTCAGCCAAATGTAATCAAAGTAATCTGTTTATGAATAAATGGTGTGAGCAGAACTTACAAAGTGGGAGAGAAATTTCATCTAGAAAACAGCAACCGTGGGTCCGAGAGGTGAACAGAATGACATGATGAGAACCCTGTGCAATAAAGGTTTGATGTACAGTTAAGTGATTGAAATATTTAGTAGATTAAAGAAGGAAATCACCTTTGCATACAAAGGTAACGAAACTCTGCATACACTGCTATAGATAATGTGGCAACAGACTTAAAAGAAGGCTGAGAACTAATAAGACCCAGAAAAAAATGGCATTTCCTTCAGACCTGAAAACCACATTATATGAAGTATCTACAGATATGACTCTATAATTTTATTATCTAAACTCTTATCTGTTATATAATGGCAAAAAAGTATCCAGTAGTTCAACATTGAACTTTAGATAATGTGATTGTGACACATGCCATGTCGAAAATGTTTAAATTTCTCTTTAATAAGAGAGACTGCAATTTTACCATCACTTGCAAAGCCACAATATTTTTCAGGCTTACATCTCAGGATGAGAGCTCTTCGACCCACAGAATTAAGCTTCAATTTTATTCATAACTCATTTATTTCATAGGAAGTTTAATTAATTAACTTACATTTTTTCTAAATGTAAACTTTTGCTATTTTCAGGGAAGAAGCCAGGCATTCCTGAAAAGGTAATTTTTTTTGTTGATTATTGATAGTTTTTGCCTATTTTGATACACTTATACATTCTTTTAACTATTCTTCGTTGTTTTACAGCCTCTGGTTTCACAATTAAGGTAAGAGTTTGCCCTCTGCAAATGAGCCTCTCATTGCCAGTATTCCCCAGTTATTTCTTAATAAGCAGTTTTTGCCTTCATTTCATTGTCTTGCTCCTGCTTTAGATCCCTGGGAGAACAGTTGGCAATGATGCCAAAACCTCCTGTCCCACCAAGTGACAGATATGAAAGAGGCAACCCGCCTCCCCTAAGGAAGCAAAGCCCTGGAAAGTAAGTGCTCATTTAATTGAAATTCAATAAAGGAGAAATGAAATTTAACAGAAATATGGACAAGCAACACAGGATGGTCTGATTTACTGGTACTGCATGATAGTAGGGTCTGTGGATATCAAAGTCTTGGTTTATTAATAAGCACAGGATGTACTTGAAGCTGCAGAAAGGTGTGATTGCAGAAAAACTCTCCCCAGTCATATCTGAAAGAGCCTTTACGTGGGGTATGACTCACTTCCAAGTCATACAAAGATATACATGATCCATGGTTTTTCCACCAGGGCAAGTTCTTGCTCTAGGGAACATTTTTACTTGAATTCTATAGCTGTTGTTTCACGGTGTTGGAAATGGAAAGCTTTGCTTTCATGCCATTGATTTTATTAGCCTGCAAAACTCCTCCTTAACAGCCAGCAGCAGAACTGGATCATCCCCCAGCATTTTCTAGACAACCTGGGGGCTGAACACTGACTAAACTTACTTAAAACAAGAGAAGAAATAGTTGAGATCTGCTAATCAGGCAGGATAATTTATCCTGAACAAAGCCTGATATCCTTAGGATGTGCTCCAGCAGTGTTGTCAAATATTGTAAATGAGTTCAAGGCTTGAAGACTAATGTTTCATCATTGTACAAACTTGTTTTAAGCTCTAATCTTGCAATCAATTCATCAGACATTTTCCTTATTGATAAAATCAAGATGGGCTAACTAAGGACTAGAATAATGCCTTAAATTATAGCTGAAAATTATAATCTTAGATGTTTTTATGAGGAAAAAATGTTTCTGCATTCATCAGTCTTTAAAACTTACTATAAATTCATGTTCTAGTTGATAATATGGTCTAATGCACATGAAGTGAATGAGTACTATTTCACCTATGATGAGTGTTTTGTTTTCATTTCAGGCAGAGTTGGCCACCACACAAGAAAAATGAAGTAAGTATAGTCTCAAAGCAAGTATTTTAAACTATAGGGGTTACAGTAAAATTAAGTGTCTGTATAAACTAATAGTGCTGGAAAGATAACCTTGTTTCTTTTATGAATTATAAGGAATACTCATGGAGTTTTCATAGCACGTGGGGTGTTTTCAAACAGTTCTGCTGTGTCAAGCTCAGTTTGTTCCCTGTTTATCTTGGATAACAGCAAAAATAAGGCCAGAATTTCTTCTATGACATGGGAGAAGTGGTTTTGCTTAAAGAAGATTTGCGTTTCTGGGTATTTTTTCAGCTTAAGCTGACCAGAAGTTTCACTTTCAGATAACTCTGAGAGTCTACACTTACTGGAAGGAATAAGGAGAGTTCATATCTCCTGAGAGTTTCTGGCTATTTTAGGTCAAGATGTATGTTATGGGACATCCACCACACATCTTGTTTGTAAATAATGGCTGCACTTTAATGTGAAAACTTTAAAAATAATTTGGTGTTGTATGAAGACAAAATGCCCAACATTTTAGAGGGAAGTGACAGTGTAGATATTAGGAGTCCTTGTCTACTCAAAATTCAATATCCAGATTTTGTTTTGTAAAACATTCCTAAGAACTGTACTATAATATCTATAATATGTTGCTAATTTTTTTTTTTTCTCCCCAGGAAGAAGAAGACAGTAAGTATTTCTACAGTGATTTTTCAAACTTAAAATCTTTTTTTGTCTTAGTTATAAAATAAAAAAGTAAAAAGGAAATTATTTCAGAGTTGGTGGCTTAGAGCCATTTCTAAAGTCAGGTGGTTCCTTGATAGGCTGTAAAATTCTTTTAAAGTGCCTCATGCAGATTTATATATCAAAGCCACAAACCCCAGGAAATCAATAGCTAATAGCTTCCTTCAGTCAGCCAGTTACCAGCCAGCAGGTTTTCTTATTTTGAAATACGTTGCATTAGAGAGATTTGTGTTCTGCACACAGCATCAAACAGCTGGGAACAGAAACCTGGTGTCTCCCAGTCCTCAGCAAATCCCGCTGGCACCAGGCCCTGTGCAATGTTAGTCACTTTTATGAACAGAAGCAGAACTTCCTCCATGTACCAACAGTGTTTCTAAATTACTGCAGAATGCTGATTTCTGAAATGAAATTGGTAAAGTGACTCCATAACAGAAACTGGACATTTGGCCAAGTCTCTATGAATTATCACTGCCTGTAAGACTCCATAAAGAATAAGGTTATTTAAGGTGTGCAGAACACAGTTAACCTGTTCCACTCTTACTGCTAGTTCAGGTCTGAGGGGACAGCAGAAAAAAATGGTTTATTTCATGCTGGGAGAAATCTCAGAATAATGTTCAAAAAGCTGATATCAAATCTGCTATTTAGAAGCAACATGACAGAAAACATGCACCACCTTCAGCTCTGCTGCAGTTAAGGTACCTGAATTGTGGCTTATCCAAAACAGAAGTTAGAAAATGTAAATGTTGCTCAAGCCAGTTCCAGTTTATTTTTAATTTTAATACCTATTTTTAAGTTCTCAGTTGACCATAAGAGTTTCCAATGTGTAACTAACACATCAAGGACTGTTTATTGCATTCTATTTATCTAATTAAACAGCAGTAAGGTAACATAATTTCTTCATTCTACTTCATTTAAGAATATCTCATGTAGGATTTAAGCTTCCTTCTCTTCCTCTCCACAGCTGCCCTCCAAAGACCAGTGCCACAGCTGTCTTTGCCCCCCTACAGCTCCAATGCATTCCCACCCAAATCTGTCAAGCCTCCACCCAAGCCAGTATCCAACAGCCTTCCTGCTGCAGAGAGGTTTGTTTCACCATTATTGGTCTTTCCTTTTGAATCTCAATCTCTTGGTAGTTCATTACTGAGACTGTGCCCTTGCCTCTTCAAAATGCTAACTAGTGTTGTTCCTACTATCCAGGAGAATGCCTTCATTTGCTAGAGCCCCTAAGCAAATTTTGATTTCTGATGTACCATGCAACAGACTTAGACTTCGATGACTTAGAGTGGGCTCCTTGAGTCCATTTCTGATTAACATTTTCTAATCTCTGTATTTTTTAATGGCTCTTTGATAAATTCCTCACACTTACCATCATTCTCTGGAACTGCTGACACCCAAATAAAACAAATACTGCAGTAGCAATAGCAAGGGCATATGCAAATTGAACTATTCCTATGATGAACTTCTGCTTAGACTCAAAGAGCATTGCCAAATATTGCTGTAGCAGAGGCCCCCAGTTTGACTGATTCTCTCCCATAAATTAAGTCATGAGAGGGTGTTTTTGTTGTGCAAACAAAATTAGCATATTTATCTCAGAGCCTTTTCAACACCTCATTTAAGCAGAAGAGAAATATGAACAGTAAAGGAAAGGAATGCAGGCCATTTGTTCTCAATTAAGTGAAGAAGCAAAAAATTAATAACAAAAATTGAAGAACAGGACTCCATTTTGAACAGTTTTGTATGTGAGTTGAGGTTGGCAGAGATCTCTGGATGTCTTCTGGTCCAACTCCCTCCCCAAGCAAGGTCACCTTGAGCAGGCCGCCTGGTCCAGATGGCATTTGAATGTCTCCAAGGAAAGAGAGAGATTCCACAACATTCGTGGCAACCTGCTCCACTCCTTGGTTGCCCTCACATTAAAAAATGTTTCCTGATGTTCAGAGGGAACCTCTGGTCTTGTCACTGCGCAACCTGAAGGGTTGCCTGGTTCTCCCTTCAGATATTTATGTGCTTTAAAAGACCCCTCCTGAGTCTTCTCAGCCTCCAGCTCCCTCAGCCTTTCCTCGGTAGGAAAAGCCCCACATGTTGCTGTCCCTTCCCAGCTTGCAACAATGTGAAGCCGCATTTTTATCAACAATGTTACAGAAACCGCAAGAAAAATAACTCTGTAAGTGGAATCCTGTAGCAAGAAAGGGCTGGTGAGCTGCTCCCTGTGCTTCCAGCTCTGGGGGAAGGACAGAGCCATTCCCTGTGAAAACTCCACGAGCTGAAGGACTTTCTTGCATTGATCCTGGTACAGAAGTCTCGGTGGCCTTTACTGATTACATTATTACCAGATACTGAGCTCCAGATAAACTTAAAGGTGGATCCACTTACACAAAAAAAGAAGGAAAGAAAAACAAAAAAGAAGAAAAGAGAAGGCTCTTCTCACCCTGCACAGGTCTCAGAGGGCTCTCACAGTCTGTAAAACAGACACAAAGTTCAGATCAGGCGATCAGAGCACAGAAATGTTGTAGAGAAATGTATTTATACTGTCTACTTTTTTTTTTTTTTTTAATTACAGTGCTAGAAACCTGTCTTCAACTGCCTCTCTACCAGCACGCTTCCATCCAGGTTTGTATCCTGAATTCTTACTTTTTTCCTTTCCCTATGGATGTTTCTGCTTGGACTGTGAACAGAAAACTATCAAGTTCCTGAAAGGCATCTTGTGTACCTTACTTAGTCTGAATCAAATATTTTGGGGGTTTTTTCCCCATGAAGTTTGGGCTTCTTGCCTAGTTAAACCAGTGCCAAAACTTCATATAACCATCTTTTTCTGTACAGTACTGAGAGCTGAGCTATGCAAATCACTGTGGTATGCTAATATTCCCCAAAAAGGCTAGCAAATGCTTTTCATGTGAAATATGCTCCCTATTTGTCTTGTAAGAAAAGAAAAAAAAAAGGAAAAAAAAAAAGAAAAAAGAAAACTTAGACATCAATTGTTTTACAAGTGATTTTTTTGCACATGGTAACAGCTATCAATGACCTACAGTGACATTTTTTACTTTCTAATTGCTGAGAGGGCAAGGATTGCAAAGAGACAATATTACTTCTGTCTCTAAAGAAACCAAGATGCTCTCAAATGAGTAACTGTGGTACAGATACTGATAAAATGTCACCCCTATTTCAAGTTCATCTGTTCTTATGGAAATCTGAACTGCAAGAGCTCAGTTAAAGTCCCTGAGCACCAAGGATGGAATTATGTGAAGAACCTGGTTCTCAAAGAAAAGCCTAAATCTGATATCAAATAATTTCTAGATGTCTCAGTACCAGGGTGATACAAATACTTCATGCTTCATAAAATCAAGATCCTACACCCTGGGTGCACAGGTGGTGCAATTATTTTCCTGGTTTTAACATTGCTTTTCTACTTTTGTATCTCTGAAGGCAGCAACAGCAGATCTCCTTCAAGAGGCCCAGCTGACATGAGACCCCCACTGCCAATTCCTAGCAGACAGACTGTTCACCAGACAAACATGGAGGAAGATGAGGTACAAAACATGAACCATAACTATAAAGACAGCAAGTTTTCTGGTCTTGAGAGAGAATATCTTTCAAAGTTATTTTTCTAGTCAGGAGTCACTGTCAGGACACTACTGAGTGCTTTCAGTTTCCTTTTCTGTATCAAACTGCAGTGGCTTATTTTGTCCTCACCACGAAAAAAAAGCAGTAGCTGAACCCCAGCAGAACAAAATAAGGAAAACACTTGTTTGCTGGATTACTTGTTTTGCACATCTGCCTTCAAGCAGCATCAGATTTTCAGTTCTCCTTCCACAAAACTTTGATGAGTAAAGGATTCATTCTTTTAAGTGCATTTTTGCTACACATTTCCTTAAATAAAACAAGTTTAGAGCAAACCACTCATGGTGATAACACTGCTGGGCAACCAAAAATAGTACATTCACAGGAAGTCTGCATTATTATCTCAGATGATAGTTAAAAAACAAACAGACAAATGAAGGCAAAGGATGCGTTGCTGACGAGTGTCCAGGCAGACAAAAGAGAACATGCCACTTTACTTAAAAGTATTTGGAAATATCTGTTTTCTTTGCTCACCTGCAGGGGCATTATAGCTAAATCTGTAATATTTTCAAATTTATCAAAGTGAGCAGGTGATTTAAACCAACTTAGCAGCACTTTCTATACCATAATAAATAGTGTGATCTGTGACACACATACCCTCAGAGATTCTGCACACAGACCCTCACATATCTGCACACATATCCCTCACACTGAGATTTCTCCTTCTTGTTTGCGTGTTGCCATTCCCTGGCAGCTGACTTTGTCCTTGTCCTGTCCCCCAGCCCCAGGGCTCTCTGAAGGATGAGTGGTACGTGGCTTTTGTCACCCGGCCCGAGGCAGAGGCAGCGCTCCGCAGGATAAACAAGGTACCTGCAAAGGGCTGGCCAGCCCACCCTCTGCTAGCCCACAGAAACCAGCAAAATGAAGTCTAGCTTCAAAAAAGGCTTATCTGTACATGTGGAAATAAATTAAAAATCGTGAAGCTAAATAGAACTATTGCTGTGGGAGTTGTGGTTACCCTGTGCTGCCTCACAGCACTCACCCTGAGCTGAAGATGTGTGGGCACTACTCCAGTAACTTGTATTAAAGTCCAGCTTATGAGATTCCATTCAGTGCCTTTAAGAAAGGTATTTCAATGGAACACTTGTCAAAATAGATCTGAAATTAAGAAAAGCAGAGAGAGTGATGCAGTATCACTGCCTTTACCTAAATCACATAGACAGTGTCATTATTTTAGGCTGTCTATAAATACATCACGTAGGAAACGTGATTGGGACCCAGAGGAAATGAACTTCTCTTCTGGTTAAAATGATGTGAGGTTTGCTCTTTGATACTTTACTTCGTCTTTTAATGGAATCTATCCCTCGTGCAACAGCATTCCTACCTTCCCTTAGAATCTGCTTTTTGAAGTAGCAAACTGAAAGACAACACATTTGTCGAAAGACATAAATGCTTTAATAGTGCATTTTCTCATATCAGAAAGGAAAAATATTTCAGAAAGAAGAAACACTTAAAAGCACAAGTGCTCTAGTGAAAGTTGTTACACTGATCAAACCCAGAAGTGTCTGCTATTTGTCATCTTTCACTTTTTCATGTTTCAGGATGGAACATTCCTGGTGAGAGACAGCTCACGAAAAACTGCTTCTCACCCTTACGTACTGATGGTGCTGTACAGAGATAAAGTGTACAACATCCAGATCCGGTACCAGGAGCAGGACCACTTATATTTGTTAGGAACCAGCTTAAAAGGAAAAGAGGTATTGTGTGTTTTTCACACTACTTCTCTTCATTGTAAGGCACCTCCTGCCTCATTCCTCAGGTGACTGTTCTCCTGGGCTTCTGCTTATTGGCTCAGAGTTACTCACGGGAGAATATTGTTATTGCTGGAAGCAGAATCAGGTTGTGCTGTTTGCACTCAGGGAATGAAGGGGTGGCCTTAGAACACAGCCATTAGAAACCCACGTGCCTGCTTAGGGAATGTTTGTTTACCACTGAGATACCAGATAAGGGAAATGCAGGGCTGAGAGCTAATCCATACCTGCCAAGTTACAGCTTTGCACCTTGGTGGCTCAGCCCCAGGACTGTGTGGATTTCCTGGCAGCTGACAGACTGATCAGCACATTCCTGGCAGTTCTGATTGAGACAGAGCCCCTGAACTGATCAGCCACCTCTGAACTCTCAAGTTCTCATCAAGCACAGTGACAACATCATGGATTAAACAGACCAAGACTATATAAATTAATTATACAACATTGCAGCAGCTTGTACACAGAGTTACTGAGCTACAGATACAGCAGGAATGAGAACAGTTGACCTTATATATGTATTTATAATATTGATAAATATTTAGAACTTTTAAAAAAAATCTGTTTCTACTGGTCACTAATAATTCTGACATTTTGGCCTTAGCCTTCTCATTTTTTTTTCCATCCCACAGGAATTTTCTTCTGTAGCAGATATCATTGACCACTTCCAAAGAACACCCCTTCTTCTGATTGATGGAAAAGACAGAGGTTCAAGAAACCAGTGCATGTTAAAATATGCTGCAGGACAAATTTAAATGAAACTTTAGAGAAGATCACATGGTACTGAAGCCTACTGCAGTTTCTAAACTTCAAGGTATTTCCCCTTTCAGCAAACTAAAATCATGAACCCATTAAAATTCACAGTTTCAAAGAAAAAGGACTATGTTATTTTTAAATTACACCTTAAATACAGTACTTTATAAATAAAATTTTCCTACTAAGTGTTTATTACTGTCCATTAATCATACAGCACATGATAAATTTTTATCTTCCAAAGTATGTATATCTTCTTGAAATTATTTCCACACCAAATTTGATGAACCATAAATAAATATCAATACAAGTCTCCGATTTCACAGGAGCTCTTTTTTTGGATCAGAATTGCAGCAGCAATTTTGTTATTTGAAGTGATACAGAGTAGACCCAAACATTGTCAAATCTGAGGAGTAGACAAAACAAAAGCCGTTTTTTTTCCTCAATAAATCTAACTCTGCTCACTTCTATGAAAAGATCACCTCAGATCTGAACGACACGAAGGTTTCAGTGACACCAAAAATCCTCCAAGCCTGGGAATGCAGGTCCCTGTCAGGATCCATGTCTGGGCTATTCAGCTGTGAAACTGTTGGTTCCCACTTTTCCAGGAAACCACCACACCCACACACAGCACATCCTCTGTGCCACAGCACTGGGGACTCCACGCCTCATCCTGCAACTGGAACTTTGTATTTCCTCGAATTCTCTAACCTCACTCAGAAAAAAGATTTTCTCTGCACAGATCTCTCTTCAGCTGTGTCTTTGTGACTGAATCAAGACTGTGATTTTACAGGGAGCACATCAACAAAATCATCCTCATGTGATCCTTAAGTGGCAGAACTCTCCCAAATCTCTTTGGAAGCACACACAGTCAGGCCAAACTTAGTTCCTCTTGCACAACTCCTTTCTGTTTTATTGTATTTTTTAAAGAAAAAAAGGGACATAGTTCAAAAATACAAGTTGCAGCTGAGGAACACCAAAGCATCCTGCATCAAGAGTTTTCCCACCTTTGTTAAGTGGGATTTTATCCAACCCTTTGCCTTGGGTTTCAATTTCTTTTGTGTTCTGAGAAGACCCTGTTTTGATAACTATGACTTTGTCACACTTTTTCTCCTTTAAAGCCATTGTGTCTATATCAGGTAAAACATTGGAACCAAAATTCAAGGTAGAAAATAACTTCCACACAATCTCTAAAGCTTCCCAGATAACCCAATCAGATGTCATGAACAGTTTTACTTATTGAGATATGTTTTGTAAATGTTCATTTCTAAGACGTTTAGGTAAGGGCTGGAATTCAAAGTTAGCAAAGTTCATTTCCATGCAACTATGAGTCCAAAAATAAAAGTGAAAAATAGAATTTTAAAAATTCTTCCACTGACAAAGCTGCTTCTAGACCAATATTTTTAAAAATTGACTCCTAATCTGGTGAAAGAAAAGTCAGTTCTAATCTGTCTTTTTCAAAAACTGTTAAAATTAAGAACAACATCCCCCAGATCACCACTGGCTCTTGTACTTGAACTGTAATTCTATTCCATTGCCCTGCCTTGAAAAATCTGACAATCCAAAAATACTTCCTATGGAATTGTGCTTTATTAATTTTAAACCATCTCACCAGTGAAAGAGAAATAAAATATAAACCAGCATAACAAATTCTAATGCTGCATTTTTTAAAAAAAAGTAGAATAAATTTCTATTTGATTATTCAGAGAAATATATTTGGTGTAAGAATAAAAATACATCTCAACATTCAAACATGTCCACAAGTAAAGGATGATTGAATATTAATTGTAATGAACTACATGAAAAAGTGGCTGTGCAAATGTTGGGCCAAGAAGATTTCAGGATAGAGCATTGAAACCACAAACTCTTCCCTATTTTTGTAGCCAGTTGCATTACAGAGTCATTACAGAAACTGGAATGAAAAGTACTTTTGTTTTTTCAGAATTAATCTGCTCTTTGACCCCTTCCTCAGCAATTTTTTTAAGATGAGGAAGGCAGCTCAAAACACAAATTGCAGTTCCTCCTTTACTGACAGTTTCTTATCCTTTTTCCCTGAGCACATCTGAGGTAAGAGAGCAGTGACTTGAAGTAAATTTTAAATCTTTTGTTACTGTTCCAACACATCTTTGTTTAAAATGAGCAAACCACATGAAAAACTTCATGCCCAGTTTCCTGACCTTTTTAATTAATTACATCAGTCTTTCCAGCTCTAGTGGGCTTAATTTGGGAAACGTGGGTTGAAAATCCCCCCTCAGAACCAATAACCTACTTTTTTTTTTCCATTCCACATGTTTAGCTTAAAATAAAAATAGTCTAACTGCAGGAAACCATGCTATCATTGTACAGTTCAAACTTAATAGAAAGAAAGAAGAAGAAGAAGAAAGAAGAAGCAGCAGGTTTAGCAGTATTAGCAGAAGATAATAGATGAAAATGGATGTTACTTAGTCTGTCAAAGTCCAAGTCTTTTCTTCAGCTTCTCTTAAATCTTGGGCCTGCATAGGATGGTTGAAATTCAAAATCAGGTCACAAAGCAGTAGCTGGCTTTCCACTGAAAGACAAAGGGCCATCAGCATGGTATTTATTGACTGACAGTGAATAATAATCTACAGACAGCATTGTTTTTGTGTTCACCTATCAATTCACTCAAAAAGTTGAAGGGTTGCCTTGTTTCGCTTGCTTCAAGACAGTTAAATTCAGTTGGTGTCAGCATGTTAGCAATATTTGCATTAGAAGGCTCTCAGTGTTCCTAGAAAGGACTGACTGATCACTCAGCAGGTGTTTCCCAGTGTTAACTAGCACCATTCTATTGCTCTCTAACTACTGTTCCATTAATTTTTCAAAACACAAGAGCAAAGCTGTTGTTTCATTACATTAAAACCCAATTGTCTGACACAGAAAACTAGGCCATTCACCACTGCACACTCTTAGAAGGATATCTTACACAGTTTTGTGTTTAACTGGATGGTGAAGTCAGAATTACCATTCATTTTCTTCAACTCATTGCACATTGTGTCAACATTTTTAATCGCAGCCTCAAGGTTAAAGTGTCCGTCAGAATTTTTCATCACCTGTATGAAACAGGAACAAAACATGACTGGTGGGGTATATATGATTCATAAACTCATTGATACAGATAATCATAATACTCAGGACATTTTTTTCTTTCATTTTCTTAAGTAATATTTTACTAAAACTTCCCCCATTTTACAATTATCCACTTCAACACGACCAATTACAACTATGGAAAGCGAGTACTAAACACTCAGGGCTAGAGTTTTTTCCTGCCACTTTTTTTTTAAATACAAATAACCGCAGTGAAATTAATCATGTCTATGGATTCCGATCCTCCTCATTTTTCATGTTTGTTTCCGACCAACCTTTTCCTACAGAATAGAAAATTAACTGAGAATAATCATTCAGCCACAAGATGGAGCTACAGTGACATTAACGGGATGAACACACCTGGTCACTATTAACGCTGAGTGTTAATGAGCCTGCCAAAACGGGCCCTGAAACATTTGCAATTAGTTCATAATCAATATCTTCTCGTCTATTTTAGAAATCAAAATCCCTGACTTTAACATTTAATCAAAATCAAGACACAATTAAGACTACTGACCATTTGAAATGAACTATAATTTGAAATTTCAAATGTGTACTACACTCCTCTTCATGAATTTTTTCCTTATGAACAATTTCAAAGAGAAGTGCACATAGCACAATTTCTGGCCTAGTTATAAGCTCTCTACTTATCATTCAGAAATTCTAAGAATTAAATCTGGAAAAACTCTGGGTGATTCATAAATAATGTTCCTTATGTAGAAAATCTCAGCACATTAAGAAGCACGATCAAAAAATTAACATACATTTAACATAGATTCTTTGTCTGAGTCTCTTTTCCTTTCAGTGAGTGGCTTTATAGTGAGTTCATCAGTCATAGCTGAGGCTTCTAAAAAGACAACCCCCAAATTATTAAGGAATAGTAAGTATAAAACTCATAAATATATATGTTTCACATAAAATATATAATAAAATTTAAAATATAACGACTAGACATTATTTTAACTAGTATTATTTGAAAGTAGAGTCTAAGAGGTCAAACAGTTTTAATTCTTCTTGAGGAAGAATCAAAAGCTTGGATTTTATTTATTTTACTTTCTTTTAGGGACAGTGTTTTAGAACTTTTTTAGGAGTTCAGGGTGGAATTACTAACAGTGAATAAGTGTATGTGTGATGGTGATGAAGAATTCCTCAAAGATATTCCTGTACTTTTTTAATTGAAAACTTTCTGAGAGATCTAAAAAGCCATTGCAATTGGCTTCTAACATCAATTTATGGAAGGAAAATCTAAAGCACACACAAAAAAGTGTTGACTGTCTATGGTAGTGCATCTTCCCCCCACCACACCATGATTCAAGGTTCTTTAAGAGACTTTAAAACACTCTTTTGACACTGTCTGCTGGTCAGTAACAGAGCTGAGATTAAATACCAGATCCCTGGGCTTGTTCTTCCCCCATTCTTCCTGCTTGTCTCTCCTTAAATGTCAGGACAACTTTGGGCAAGCTGAAGTGTGTGACAGTCACTGGAAAGCTGTTTCAACACTAAAAATGGGGAGAAAAAAGGGGAGAAGAGTTATTTCACCCTAGGGTGTGTTTTCAGAAGGGGTGCAGTGACATGAGGCAGAGGGTGCTCAGCTCTGGGGCAGACAGTCAGAGTGTCCCCCATGGAGTGTCCTCCCAAAGGCCCCAGGGAGGGCACAGCTCCTGTGGGTCACTGCCCTGCACAGGGTGAAGCCCTTGCACAGGAGCCAGTCCTCCAAAACTTCTCCAAAATGAGCTGAAATATGGTTTATGTTGGAAAGCATCATAGAGGAAATCTGGGTCTGCCCCCCTGCCATGGGCAGGGACACCTTCCCCTGTCCCAGGTTGCTCCAAGCCCTGTCCAAGCAGGTGCTGGGGGGGTGTGCAGGCAGCAGGAGCACAGTGAGGACACTGCTGTTAACACAGGCAGGACGGGCTGGTCCGTGCAGCAACCCCCACAGCAGGAGGATGTGCAGATCCCCCCACGGGCAGCCCCAGGGCTTCTCTGAGCAAGGAAAGCCCTGTGGTGTGTCCCTCTTCCAGCACATGAGAGGCCATTGGGTTGCAAGAGTCCAGGGGAGTCACAATTTTAGGAGAGGGTGGTAAAAAGTACCTGCAAATGCTACAAGAGCTGAAGAAGAAATGGAGAAGAGAGGACTGAGGGGTCAGCGGGGGGTGGTGAAGGGCAAATGAATTTCCTGCTGGCCTTTGAGGCCCGGCCTGTGGAGAGCTTATTGCATGTGCAGCAACTAATTTATAAACAGTCAGTTCCTTTTTGTCATCAATTCAAATTCATAGGGAGTAAAGCAAGTTATTCTATTTGAGCAAAGCTTAATAATGAACCTGAATTTAAGAAAGCCAAGAGAGGCACTTTGCTGGACAGATTTATCCATTTAGACCATGCTCAGTGTTAATTTAGCAATAATCACTGCCCTCACATATCTGACTTAAGATGGAATCAACAGAACCTGCTAACTAATGATCTGGGCTTGGGAACTGCTCATTTCTTCCCCAGTCTGTGCTGTAGTGCTTAAAGCCAGGGACACCAAGCAGGGGAATGACTATCAGCACTTTTCTTTAATTTACTGGAACCACTTTTCCTGCTGCTCAGCATTGATCTGTATTTTGAACTTGCTGCTTGGCACCAGTGGAGAAGGAATAACCAGCACCTCAGAGGAGAGTGGAATTACTTGGATGTGCAGTAGAGAACAGATGGACAGGGTATGCTTGGGATGTGCTTTCATGGTATTCCTTCTTTAAAACAAAGCATTCTAAATGTATTGGTTTGTGACTGAATTGCAACTCAGAACAGCATTTTCTGGCATGGCACAATTAAAGTGTGATTCAAAGAGAAAACATGATATGCTGCTTGCATTTTGGGGCTTTCTGGAGATGAGAAATGCAGAGCAGGAAACCCTTCCCACAAGCACTAATTCCTGTACTACAGCCTTTTGGTTTACAGCCTCTTGCCAGCACCCCAGTGCAAACAAGTTAACTGTGCCCTTTCTGTGGCCTCCAAGGAAAAATTCCAGCTGAAGCTGCTGGTTTTGCTGGTAGAATAAAAAATAGAGCTGTGTACAAAAGAACATACATGGTGGTTTTATATATCTTCTAAATACAAAAGAACCTACAGAAGTTTATATAAATATAGATCCGAAAAAGCAAAATGGCATCCTAGCAAGGTCCTGAAAATATTTGTGTCAGTAGAAGGTGCAGTTATTTGCTTCACTAACCTGTAAAGCAGAATGCTTAACTGATAAACCCGTTTCTGTCAGTTTACCTTCTACATTTGAATGCTTTTTCCACATCCTATAAATAATCATTCATGTTGTACTTAAATTCTGTAAACTAACAGTAGAAGGAAAACCAGGATATTGTAATGACCAGAAAATTTAGATTCAAAATATGTACAATAAATTGAGTTGCCATAACAAATTGGACAAACCAAATAGAGTGGTTCTTAAAAGCAGGCCCTTTCTAAAAATAATCTTCAATAATGTGAGATATTAACCAGCAAAATGACCAACAGGGCAGGAGATTGACTGTACATGGCATTTTTTAAAATCAAGAGAGAAGGAGGTATTTAATTTCTACACTGCAACTTACTTGGAACAGAAACACTTTCTGGATTTTCTTTATAAGGCAATATTTCAAACTGAAACACCGAAATTACAGGTTTAAATTATTAAGTTGCACCTCTGTGAGGAGCATTCTCGTAGGTGTTGCTGGCAGTTTCACATCAGCATTTCAGTTTATGAGCTGCAGTTTGCTCTTTGCCTGAAGTAAACCCACAGGTTTATGTGCAAAGACACCCAGGGTTGAAGCTCTTTAACCACGGCTGGTCTGGCCGTGTGTGGTGCTTTACACACAAAACCCCCCTGTCCCCAGGAGCTTTCAGAGAACACATTCAGTTGTGGCAGGTGGAGCTGTTCAGACATTTATGTATGCCTGATGAAAACAGAATTAAAGCCAAATCAGTAGCCTAAGGAGGGGAAAAGAAGACTAGAAATATATTTCAGGATGCAGAATTAGGGTTATGATGAGGATGAGCAAGCTCTGCAGGCAGCTAAAACAGGCAGATCATTCTACAGCACTGCCTTCCCCACCTCTGCAGTAAAATTACCTTAGGTAGAACTTCAGACAAAATAAAGCTGTTAAATACATAATCACTGGACAGGAGAGCTTGAAAACAGAGGACATACAAAATTATTTTCCTGTGTAGTAAGAGATGAGGCAGAAAGAGAGAAACCATGATCTTGTATTGTATCTTATGGTTACAAAGATATTTTAAAGAAATTGTTCAAGTGGGAAGTAGAAAAAAATGTGTTGACTTCAAAACAATATTTTAGTGAGCAACTTAATAAACATTTAGACAGTCTGCCTTTTAAGGAAGTCATATTTATGCCACTGCAGTAATAGATGAGACATAAGGAAATCACAGAATCACCACGGTTGAAAGAGATCTTCAGGTTTATCTAATCCTGCCACCTACCACCATAATCATCCTTAAATCATATCTCCAAGTGCCTTATAAAGTTTTACTGAAAACATTACCATTTGCTGTAACTGTGGAGCCTTCAGCTTTCATAAAAAACTCCCTAGTGGGTCTAATAGGAGAGTTTAAAGTTTCAATGCATGTAAACTTTCACATGAAAAGCTTTGGCAGAAGAGAAACTGATTTTTTTACCATCACCTGAGGATAAAAATTTTTAATCCAGATTGCAAGGAAAGTCAAATAGAAACCAAACCAACACACACAAAATACCATGCAACCTTGACAAATGACAGTAATTTCTGATAAAATAATGTATTTTATAAGTTCTGGAGCAATGTTAAAATTTAAGTGATGAAAACTGGTAAATACCAAGAAAAGCCTGACCAGATAATGGTACAAAGACAATAAAGCAAAAGCCAGCTTTGTCTTTACAAGTTACAGTCCAAGTAGCTGAGGCAAAGAGGGGCAGGTGGAAAAGAGTGCTAAGAAAATGGCCTTGCCTTAAAACATGCTCATGAAATAGGGAGAGTAAACCCTGAGTTAAAATATATGTTTGTGGCGTAGTATAATAGGTGAAACCTGTTATAGTTAATAGGTGAAGTATAATGTTATAGTATATGTGAAGTATAATGTTATAGTATAATAGATTAAACCTGTTTGCTTGAGTTTTCAACCAGAAAGCTTCAAAAAATTCTGCAGCACACAATGGTACATTATGTAACACACAATACAATTTTCTGAGACAGTTTTAATAATACCTGATTCAGAAAATATTAAAACCACTAGTGTTGCACCTACAGAATGAAAACCATTGCAGCCTTTCCCAGAAGAAATGTAATTATTTTAAAACAATAAATAGCATAAGCTTATGCTTTGTAGATAGTCTGGAAAGTGTCCACTTGGTGATTTGGAAAATTTTTTTATGTGTAGTAACCTGTATATAAAATATGTGTAACAGCTTCTGAACTATAGCTTTAAAGTGGGTCTCAAATGTAATATTTAAGGTAATTATATGGCCTGTTAAAGACTGGAATATTCAATAACTGAAGACAAGTGCACATCTAATGCTAATACAGATGGAATTGTGAGCTGAAGCTGCTTAGTTTTACGCAAAAACAGTGGTATATTTCTTGCAGTTCATACATATATAAATAACACTTGTGCTGCCTAATTTTTTAGTAAAGTCAGGTGTGGAGTTTCTTAAAAGGTAAACAGTAAATATCAGTTAGGTTCTGGTGGGATAATTTGGACAATTAATCATAAATGTTATTTTTAGTGGAACTTGGGGGACGTTCACAAATATTTTTGCTTTCTTCATAGTCCAAATATCATGGAAAGGGAGAGCTACTGATGTAAGCTTGGCTTGCAAGGTCTGAGCCACTGGAATTTGGAAGCACAACTGATCTTGCAGTGGTTTTTAAAGTGAAATTCAGATACATTCATGAGCTGAGAGGAAGATTTTCAAGAAGGATTTAGAAATTCCTCATGCTTTCTGGGTTTCACAAGAGAAGTGACTTCTGATGCTATCAAATCTTTTTGCAGCTTATCATAAAACCATTGAAATGACGCAAGGCTTGACAGCACTTGTGAACCTTGTGAACCTATAGTTTTTCACAAGCAGCTGTCTAGAGCCACAGCACTGTGTCTGCCTCAGCTCTCAGGGACACTCACATCTGCTTCTCTACCACCTTCCACACCAGATGTCATTCATCCACCCAGGGAAAGTAAGTTTATAAAACAAGGAATTGTGAAATTGTCTCCAGATCCTAAGAAACCAGTGAATCCAGTTTATCCTTTGGAAAGCACTGAGCTCTTTTGACTGAAATGTCATTGCTTAACAGCTCTTTCAGATACACATATTTCACCACTGCTATTCTATCTTCCTAGATTTTATAGCAGTAACAACATAATGCCTGAAATACTGCAGAGAGAATTAAGGGAGTGTGCTAATATCAGTAAGTCAAGTTTATAATTTGCTACACTGCAAATTAGCCCTTCTTCATTTAAATGAATTCAATACCACAAACTGTAATGGTTAGACATGATGTAGATATTACAGCTTCTATTAGCTGCTTCTATTGTAATTATCCATGTTATTTTTCATTTGCCAGCTTGCATACATTACTACATGAAATGTCCCATAAACATTAGAGGTACAGAAATGAGAACTGAACAAGAGAATTTTATTCTGCTCAGGGAAATTGTATTATCCTTTTGAAATTACAGGCTTGATTACTTTTGTTGCTTTATCAGAAGACTTCTTTTTGATTAACTCATGACATGGCTAGGAGGAGGCACAACAAAACATCCTGAACCAATTCCTGTCTCGGCTGTTTGAATGGGCATTTCCCTGTAACTAAGGCGTTTTTTGCCAATTCTTTATTTCATAAATAAAGATTTCACTCTTGCAACACTCTTTATACTCTATAAATACAATTGTGCCACAAATTCCACCCAACACACTCTCAGTATTACAGCCTCTGAGAGATGGAAAGGCGGAACTGGAGAGCAACAAGAGAGAAGCCACTAGAGGCCCTCGTTCTCACAATCAAAGCCTGTTGGGGAAGAGAAGCAGAAGGCGGAACACGCTTGCCTGAAGAGGCTGGTGATTCAGCCCAAATGTGAGAATGACGAGTATCTAAAAGATGTCAGATAATTAATGCCTCTGCTTTAAAAGCACACTGTGTTAGTTCCCAGTCAGGGATCCTGTGATCCCGGGGGAAGGCTGTAGCAGACGGAAGGAATGCAAACACACACAGAGGCTGCTCACGTTCTGTACTGTCACTGATTATCCCTCCCAGTGGCACCCACAGTAGGGAATTCTGGCATATTCAAACAACTCAAAAGGAAGCTTTTTCTTTCTGCTGATGACAGTGAGAGCTGAGAGAGCTGGACCTCATCTTACTGAAGTTCACAGGTCTTCAACTCTGGTCTGTGCATTTATCTTGTGGAAAACCTCATGTTGGCATGTCCTGGCTGTGTCTGCACAAACCCCCCCAGGTGTGTACCTGGCTGAGCTGCCATGCTGCACATACAGACATGGAAAAGCTGCATTATGTTCTGAATCAAAAAGGCAAACCGAAATACTGGAGTATGTTCAGATTCTTTTAGCAGAGGGGAGAATGTGGGAAATCAGTTATTTCAACTGGAATTTAAGTTTTCCAACTAGGAGCAAGACTGCTCTGAAATAGCTGTGACAGAAGTTAATCAGTTATTAGCTGTGATCATTTTGTGGCAGCTACTTAGCCTCAAAGCTAAGAGCTGTCACTGTCCCTGGAGGGATTTAACAGACATAAAGATGTGGCACTTGGGGACATTGTTTAGTGGTGGCCCTGGCAGTGCTGGGGGAATGATTTGACTTGATGGTCTTATAAATTTTTCTTTCCTTAACAATTCTGTTTTCAAAATTGGGAATCAGGCCCTTCTCCCCATTGCTTCACCAAACTTGGTTAATAGCTAAGAAAGTCAATAAAAATTAATGCCGAAACTATGCTACTTTTCAGGGTCTGTCCTATTCAGACAAATTTTACATATATATCATTGCTTTCATTTTTTATCTAAGAAAAGCAATTTAAAATGTGCAATGAAACTGCATGAGAAAAAGTAACCCAAAATGCCTCAAAAAGACAAAAAATAGAATTTGGAAGACAATTACAGGAACAGGTCTGACAGTTGATAATTTCTCTTGTAAACTCTAAATGGGTGAAATCTCTTAGGACATTACTAGGTTTCTTTGGAACCACAGAGGAATAATTTTATGACAAATTAGGCCCATTTAAATGCAGCAAAATGTCTATAGTTGTACATAATGCCCATTTCTGTGAATTCTGATATATTAACAGTGACATTCAACCAGAGAAATATTTCACAAGCCTTTTTTATTGTGCTCATTTTTCAACAAGATTGGAAGCCAGATAAATCATGGAAAGGGTCTGGGTGATTTGGTTCTCAGACTGATGCTGCAGACACAGCACAAAGAAATGGGAGGTGCTTTCCAGTTCCCACAAATAACACAGGAGCTGGATTTAGTGGTAAATGAAGGAAGTCAGTCCTAACATTTTCAAACTGCCTGGAGGAGAAATAGCACCATGTGTAAATTTCATGAAGTGGAATGTGGCTGTCAAGAGTTAATACCAGCTGAGAGTGTACTTACCGTACAAATCCAGGCACCTTTTCAGTGCCCTCCCCTCCCTGTTTCCCTGCACATGATGGACCTGTGATCCCTCCAGCAGGGTAAGAAACAGATTCCAGACATCACCAGGTACAAGGTAAGGCGCATTTGCCATGCCAGCTGCCTCTCTGCTTTCTGTGCCTATGTCAGCTCTGTGCTGACATCAGTAAACTCACAAAACGTGTTTTTTGCTGGAGGCACTATGCAGCTAACACCAATAAGTGGTTCAATAAAAGCTTTTTTTTCAGTTTCAAATCCAGAGCTAATTAATGCTTACACATTGTACCTTCTACCATCATCACAGATAGTCGACAATCCAGACTGTCTGGATCCTGTGCAGAATTGCATATTATATAAGTGCTTGCAATCCAAATATCCTATTCCAGCCCAGCAGATGCTTTAGTTGCCCCTCAGCAGCAGACAAGATAATTTCCTGGACTTTTATAAACTTACATTGTGAGGCTTTCTCCCTTGACATCCCAGGTGTACCTTCTGAAAATGTGGCAAAACATTCAAATAAAAGAGTGCTCTGTTTGCTCTACTTTGCAGCCAGGCAAGAGTTGCTCCTCAAAATCATTTCACTCACTTCTAACTCTGAGCAATAGCAGGAATGAACTCCCTGACAGGGTCAGTCAGCTTTGCTGAGAGCACATCCCAAAGCAGTGGATGTGGAGCTGTGCACCCCAAACACTGCAGATCCAGGCACTCTGATGTGGCTGCAGGGACTGAAATTACCTGGCTAGAGTTATCCCCTTTCCTGCTTGGCTCCCACTGAAGGTGCAGAAAGATCCTTGCAGCAAAGAGCTGTGGGTTCAGCCAGAACAACATGTTTACAAAGCACTGGATTAGGCTCTGTGCACACCAAGAAAATAAAGCAGAGCTTTACAAGCTAATTTAATAGGTTGTTTTTGTTCCTACCTTCCTCAAGAACCTGAGGAGTTTGATATAGAACAGTTGGTTTAACTTTGGAGAATTCATGCACATTCACAGATAACATTACTTGACAGGTATTACACCAGTTTCCTAATCCATTCACATTACTCCTCTGCACAGTCCTCAGAAGGAAGGAAATAAAGTAGGATTATTTCTTAAAGCTTAATACTGCTTAATATCTCTTTTGACATGTCTGGGACATGTAAATCGCTATGAATTTCTTTCCAAAATTAAATGAGATATACCGGAATTAAGTAAAGTGGAAATGGTAAAAATGTTCTAACATCAATTGCCAATTTATGCAGAATAGTGCGGGTTTTTTGTTGCTGGCAATTGTAAGAGATAGCTCTAAATAAGGAACCTGAAATTGAAATGTTGAAATTGAAATTGAAAAATGAAATTGAAAGCTTCTTTACATGTACATTCACCTTTTCTGAGTGCATTGTCTCAATATTTTATTCACACAACCCCTCCTATAATTTTCATTTGAATGAATATTCCTCAAAGATATTTACTTTGAATTTACACTCTTGCAATGGAGATGATAAGAAAAATGAGCAACTACATGCTCATGAAAATAAATAGCAGAAAATAGCAGAAAATAAACTGTTCACTGCTGGTCAGGCTCCTTGTTCACGGTTGTAATGAAACTGCAGGTTTTTGTTACAGAACTGCAGAGGTTACTGTGCCTTAGAAAGAGACCTAGAGGGATCCTAAGGAGGATCTGACCTAAATCCATGAAAGCACAAAAATGTTATTCAATCAGAAGTACAAAATGAGTCTTAGTGAAGATTTGAATACTGCCAAAAGTTTGGACTTGAATGGTTCAAGTACAGTATTATTTCAGCAATTGAACAGTAAAAATCTGTGTGTGGCTCTAATATCAAGGGAGAAAGTAGAGAGAATAAGATCACAGAATAAAAGGGCTCTGCTTTGATAATGACTTTGGTCTGGTAGGTATCCCCCAGTAATTTACACAAGTGACTTTTACACCTTAGCATCTGATCATAACTTGGGGTCTTCGGTATCTTGGTAGATACCAACAATGAATTACTGAACTTCAGGATAATTTTGGTGTTGCTGCTCTGTTCTCATCCTGACACCACCTTAGCATTTAAAGGAAGCAATGGAGCTCCACTGAAAGTCACGGGACCATTTATTTTCTGGAAAAATGATGACATTTTACTGCCCAAGCTTTTTATGACACCTAGATTATATTGCTTCAGTGCCTACTTTTTATAGCTTTCTCCTCTAGCAAGAACTTGCAGCGTAAATGTGTAAGAAATGTTTATAAAGAATCACAAAGAGAGGAATCTGGAGGTGTAAAATCCTACTCTGACTGACTTTGATCTTCATATCTCATCAGGGGAATGTGCATTGTGTACAAATAACAAATCCTAGCCTCTCTGGCAACTCAACCTTTGGTGAAGCAAAAATTCATCAGCTCTCTGATACTCAGTATTTTATAAGCTACTCATTTGGTTTACTCTCAGGAAGGCCATCTTTTAACTGTTACAAGTTTGGTTTTGATAACTGTCCCACTGAAAAATAAAAGTACCACAAAAAGATTCACAAATACACATATGCAGTCATTCCAAAATAAGATCAAAATACTTCACCAAAATGATTCATGTAAAGTTGGTTTATTACCTTTTCCTTACCAGTTTCTCTGACACAAAGGCCTATCAGCTGCTGAACATTACTGGCCTTGGTCATTTTTTGAGAAAGCTGCCAGAAGCAACTTTCATGTCATTGTTCATTAACACTTTGATCACATTAGCAAGGACTTGTTGGCATCTGCTGGTGCAATAAAATACATTTTAAGTGCTTTGGGTGTAGAGTCTGCTGTGCCTAACCAGGATGGTGTTGCCCACTTTTGAAAAGTGTTGTATGATTTACCACTTAGCCCAGGCACTCTTGTTTGATTAAATCCCTCTTTCCTTGCTGCTTGGAAGCAGAATTGGCAGCAACAGAACATCTTTAATATTCTGTGTAGCACACCTCTAGAGGTCTTTGAATATAAATAAGTTCAAATTTTGGTTTAAAAGCTCCCTAAATTTGATTTTACTTGGCTGCAAATAGGCAACCTGAAAATGAGCAAGTAAAATATTACAGCTGATGCAGAAAAAATTTAAATTTCCACCTACCAATGCACTTCAATCTAAGGTGAAGCTCAATTGTGAGTCACTGGAGCATTCCCACCTCGTCTCTGTAGAGCTGCCCGATTAATGGGTCTGTCACAGGTAACCCAGGGGCTACAGGATACAGCAGCTGGGAAGTGACATAAAGTCACTTTAAATAAAGCTCTGTACACCTGTCAGATAGTTAAAATTTTTGGACAGTGGAAACAGTTCAGATGTGAAGGGCAATCTGGTTAATAGGCCTAGGAACAAGCCACTCAATTGTTTTCAGAAGGAATTAAATCTGAGTAACAAATGATTACTAACAATTAGCAGTTCCAGTGCTCCTATTTGTTTGTCTGAGCTTTAATGCTGTCACCAGTAAATGGAAGCACTTTGGACCAGATTGTTTAGGTGTTCACTGGACTGCATTCACTCCAACACTTTCATGAGGATAGCAGTGCAAGCAGGGAGATTTTGGTCTTTCTCAAGACTAGAAAGGGAAAAAGAAAAGCTTTGGTCATTAAAATGACAGATTTCCCAAGCGTGCACTTAGAACAATGAAAAGCAAGGCACATTTCATAACAACTCATTTGCAAACTAAATGCTTTGTCTCAAAAATTGGTGATTACTGAAACCAATGTGTGGACATTTTTTCCGAATTGGAGCGTGTGCTGCAAGGAGAGCAACACCATTGACCTTAAGACACTTTGAGGTGGAGCAAGGTTGTTAGCAGGAACATACCAGTAAAATGCTGTTGAGGAGCTGAAGTCTTATCTCACATTTTCCCCACCTTGTATTATCTCCAGGGTTGTGGCTAGTACAGTCAGACCTAGGCTACTGTATTTTTTCCAGATTTACATCCTCCTGAAAACTCAAGAATGAATCACAGAATGGTTTGGGTTGGAAGGGACCTTAAAGACCATCTTGGTTCACTCCCCTGCCATGGGCAGGGACACCTTCCACTGTCCCAGGCTGTTCCAAGCCCCATCCAGCCTGGCCTTGGGCACTTCCAGGGATGGGGCAGACACAGCTTCTCTGGGCACCCTGTGCCAGGGCCTCACCACCCTCACAGGGAAAAATTTATTCCTCAAAATTCAGAAGTTTCTGGGAAATGTGGTTATTTTATTTTTCTGCTATAGTTTCTTCCTTTCCTTATGATATTTTCTGGCTGGTTTCCTATGGTTTCTGTAATGATATTTGTATGAAAGTACTTGATAAGGACTTACTTCTCTGTTTGTTTTATTTAATGAATTTGAGAATTCAGGGTTTGCTCTGAAGAATAAATTTTAAACTAATCAGAGTGGAACTTCAGTAGTTACAGCAGAATTCAGAGATACTTGCCCAGACCTCAGCTGGAAAACAAATAATGACCTTACTTCTTCAAGCATTTAAAATATTTGATTTTTTCTAACTATTTTGCTTTTGAAATGAAGAAGATGCAATAATTCAACAACTGCCCTCTTACCTGTGTCAGCCTGAGCAGATTGTTCAGGGCTCAGTGGTGAGGGGACCACGCAGTTGTGTGACCCTGTGCAAAGACAATGCAGAAACAGTGTCAGACTGTTTCTTTGCCACAGCTTCTAACACACCTCGTGCCTGGCTGCAGAGCTCTCCCTTCCTCACTCTGACTTTGCTATGATGGTGAAATGCCACCAGGACTTACCCTGATGGATCCCATAAGATTTCTTTGCTGCCTACTTTGCCAACACTTTGACAAGCTGGGTTAGGAAAAAAAGCCATGTCTTGGATGGATATAATTTCTTCTTCAAATGTCATTATGGGTCATTTCCTTCTGCTGTAACCTTGTGGTGTGGTCACAGGTGAAGTGACAACAGAGCAGAATTGGAGGACTGCAGGAGAAAGAAGCTTTTAAATCTTTTCAAATAGTCACAATTTCATAGGCCTCAGCCTGTAAGACAGACTGAGTGAGGAAGCAGAAGACTGTGGCTGCTTTATAAAAGAGATAATAAACTATTTATGAGATCTTATTTTTCTTTCTCTCTTCTCCATTCTCAGCATCATGGGAGGCTTAGTCTGGATTTCTGACACCCTCACAATTTGGGATGTTCAGACAAGGAGCTTCTATTCACTGTAGCAGGAACCTTCCATGCTCTGCACTCGGGAAGTTCTTCCATGGCTTCAAGGTTACAGCAACCTTTGCAGGCTGATTTCTGAGGTGTGTTCTGGTCCAGGGGCACTGCAGAAGTACCATCACAAACCAGTGTAAGGGGATGCTGGTAATGTGATTAAGGCACAGTAAGTGAGTGGCTGGTACATTGATTTTTCTTCAACCATTTCAATTTCAAGGAACACATGAAAAAGAATGCTAATTTTGTTGTTGCTGTTGTTTACTTTTATAGCTCTCTGTTCTACATAAACTCAAAGGAATGAAAATGTGCTGTGTACTTTTCTCATGCTCAACTCTATCCAAATCCCAAAGGACGTTTAAAAGAAGACTTCAAAAATTTCAGGAGGGGATCTGTTGTTTCTCAACTATTTCCTCATCTCATATGCTCAGAGACACAACCTGATGTGGATTGGAGACGCATTTCAATTTGGGAACTCTTACTCATCAGGATTTATCATTGCAGCTCAGTTTCAGCCTGTGCCTCCTCTGGAAGACTGTAATTTTTTTTCATTGCAAATGGATGGCCTGGAATAAATACCTGACACTTAGTTTGTAGGCAGGGAAGGTCAATAACAACCTTTACAGAATCTCCCCATAAAAGGTGATAATAAATAACACTTTAACCTCTAATCTATATTAACAGACTGCCTTTATTTATTGTTTGACTTGTGCAGACAGACAGGTAATCCAAAAGGAGCAGTCCCAATAGCAGGTAATGACCTTCTTTTACAAGAATGAGCAAAACCCATTTCACTTCAGCATCATGCACGAGGCTATTTTGCAAAGAAACACTGTGTGTTAGTTGTTGAAACTTTTTCATGCATTCCCCGAAACAAACTACACTATTCTGAGTATTTTCTTCTCTGTGCAGTAAATAAAGGTCTTTCATGTTGACAATGCTAATATTATATTTTAAAATATATTTGCATTTGTGTTTTTTGTCATTTTTTATTGCATTTTATAAATCCCAGAGCAAAGACCCACTAAGCTCACTCGGAGAAAGCCTCGTTTCTTGGGATAGCATCACGCAGTGGCCCAGGTGATCAGGTGGGATCTCACTGGGGGTTACTGGCTGCATCTGTGGGGACCTTATTTCAACCAGAATCGTGGATACAAGTTTGGAAAACAAGTCAGGAAGTTTATTTTAAGTGGCTTTTAAAATGGAATGGTTTCATTTGAATGATTTTCAAGGGTAAATATCCATAATGCAAAGTGATCTTAATATAATTTAGTCCAACTAGTGCATTAAACTATTAGATAATCATGGGAAAGATGGGAAGGGGGGGCAAGAAAATAATTTTATCAGTAATTCCGGGATATAACAAGGCCACTATGGCACTTAGAGGTGAATGAGAAATTACTATTATTTATTATTTTTAAGTTATGCACATGTGTTCTATCTAATAAATATTTTCTAATGTATGAAATGATACATATAATTAAGTTGTTTTTACTTACTTTTACGTTTCACTAATGCACAAGACAGGTAGATGGAAAATGCTCTTCAACCTTAAATCACATACCTGGAAATAAGAAGCCAATTTTTTAGTTACAAGAAAATATCTGCTCGCTATTTAATTTGTTCTTAAATTACATCCTCTTGGTTTAAGAACATCTTAGAAGATCATTCAATTCATTTTTAGTCTCTTTTTTCACTAAGTGAAAGAATTGATTTCTAGATGATTTTTAAAGATTTTTTTCTTCCTCTTCCTACTTTATGAAGCTGTTTGTAACATCAAATGGCAAAAATCTCTCACATGAAGAAACTGAGGTGGCAGGAGAAGGATTATTAGAGCTGTAATTGTGTGAAAGTGGTTTTTGAAAGCGTTGAGTGTAACTGAATATAAATTCTAGAACACTTCGCCTTATCTTAGTGTAGGAAATACAAAAAGGAAGCCACAACAGTTCTGAGAATGGAAGATTTTAATTTTCTTTTCAATTACTGAAGGAGTTTGATACCAGTTCTGTAAATGTACAGAGCATGTTTTTTTGACTTATTCTGATTAATAGGAAATTGCAACAGAGCTGCTCAGCACTGTGGGAAAGGTCAGTGGCAATTTTTGAAAAGAAGGCCTTGGAAACACATTGGCCTTCCAAAACAAGAGTCATCCAAAATTGCCGGTATTATTTTCCTCCATTTTTGGTTTTGCAATTCAGCTTTCTGATTCTTCTGTTTTCATTATGTGCAGTACTGTGTGGATCCATTCTAATAAATTCTGTTACTTGGAACAATGAAGTTGAGCATGATTCAAATCCTGAATTAAATGCAAATCTACCAGCAGAAAAATGGATTTAGTGGTATGATAGGATTTGCAATATAAATATATTGCATTAAGTATAAAGTTTAATTAAATAAAATATTCTAAGGTCTGCCATTCAAGCTAGCATCTTATCTGTGACTAATTAAACCTGTGCACTGTGAGAACAGCATGGAGATCACACACTGGTGCCTTTGGAAGCAACATGGAACATATATTTCTCCTCAATTTTGGAAAAATGGTCAACCTCTGCAGAAGAGAAGATGTCCTTTTTTCAGGGTCAGCAATGCTGGTTTTGATAGCACAAGTATTTAACTTTGTGATTGAAATTGTGAAGCCTTTCTCCTGAACAGATTTACTGCAGGACTATTGCATTACTTCTTTGAACTTCAAAATAGAAGAACAGATTTCAAATCATATCAGCAGCCAGATAAGTACAATCTTAATTGCAATATCGATATGGAACAACTTTAAAGCTTTATGGCTCTATAGTCCTTTGTGCTAATATGTGGATCAGAGTAACACACAAAGGAGTTGGGCTACAAACCCAGGACAATATTCCTACATTTCTGCTCAGGAATGATTCTTAGCTGCAGGGGGAAAAAAAATGATGTTACTATTTTCCTATTCTTTTAATGGGGAAAGGGCTTTTTTTTGCTGCATGTTTTTTTTCTTCTTTTTCTTTTGTTTTGTTTGCTTTTTGTGAGAAATGCTACTTTGTACGTACACAAGGGAATTCAAATAATTAATTGATGTTTAGAAACATGGAAGACCATTGTGATTTCTGTTCATTGCAAATAAATAAATCCCATAGATACAGAAAATGCACCCCTCAGGAAACAAGTGTCCCATTTTCATTATGCCAAACAGCTTTCTTAACAACTTGACAACATTTGCAGAACAAAATTTTGGCAATAGAATGCTTTAAAAGGCATTTTATAAGGCTACACAATTCAAATTATTGAGTTTTCCTAAGTATTTGTAGCAACTAGGAAGTAAGGGAACAGGAGGGAAATGTTTCTTCTGTATGAATCCCTTTGTTCCACTGCTGATGAAGGGAAGTGAGTACAGGCAGATTTGAGTTGCTGTGATTGCACACAAACAGCACCTGCCTCCATTTGCCTCAGCCATATGAGAATTGGGGACAAAAATATAATTGCTCAATATTTTCAGAATCCATAACAACAGGTCATGACTAAATACTACTCTCCTCTAATTTAAACTCAAGGAGGGCCACACACTTGGGTTTAAGTGCAAATTCAAACCTTTGACTTTGGCTTGTCTTTCTTCTAAGTAATTCTGGCAAATGTCTTTTCTTTAATGATTCTTCTCAAGCAGCAACAGATACTGAAATCAAAATTGACTCACAGAGTCCTACAGAAGGCAAGATTCTGCTTACAGCATTTTAAAATTAATTTGAAAATTTCCTAAATATCAGTGACACTTCCAAAAGTGCTGAAGAGTTCTGCTGTGGAATATAAAAGTAACTATCTTGCTTTTAGCTCATCTGTCTTTCAAAGACATTTATCTGAAATTTTGGATAAATTTGCAGCCCCTAAGATAGACAAAATACTGATAACTGTCAAGGATTAGGTCATACAAAACTAGACATGATTTTCTTTGAAGGTCATTAAAATTTTAATGTTGCAGGTAAATAGCATTACCCATTTCTTTATTTGAAATTAATTATAATATTTAACATATTCAGCATACACCACTAGAAAAGGTCATCTGCTCTTTGGGTAGATGGGGTTGTCTGGTAACACAAGAAATGTTAATAATGCTGATCCTAAATAGAAATAGTTTCAAAAATGACACAATTGAAATTTGAAAATAAACGTGTTCAGGTTTCCACTTACATGCTGCAGTATTTCCTAATGACATAACAGTGTCACTTCTGCACACAACAAGCCATCAATTCTTTTTATTTTGACCTGAGCCTTCACACAAAGTATTAATTTACTTCGCAGCATTATGGAACCAGTTCTGCTGTCACCACAGAGAGCTGCTGTGCACTGCATCAGAGAGATGACAGAAATTCCAGCAGCAGCAGAATTTAAATGTCTTGCCTGTAATTTTGCCCAGTAGCATCTTTGTGCATCTGACATGTGAAATATGTCTTTAGCTTTTGAGACAACAAATGACATTTGGTTTTGCTAAGAAGGCTTAGCAAGGGAATGGCACATTCAAAATGTCACTTGTGTTACCACAGAGGTGTCCTCTGAAAATGAGCCTAAATATCTGGGGGATATTTAGAATTTTTTTTTTCTGAAAATACCCTTAAACAATCCAAGTTTTTTTCCTTCTGGAAGTGCAGGCAAGTCCTCTGACCTAGTTTTTTGCATTTATTTCTCCAGTATTTTTTTACCGCAGCCCTCCCAATTCAGTGGACTTGGCAAATGCCAAAACATGAACTGATCTCTGAGAAGACAATGAAGAGCACAGCAAAACCTGAGAATATTTCTATCCCATTTCATAGAGTGCTAAGCCTAGTGCATTTTGACCTTCCAAAAGTTAAACTCCTGTGGCATAGGAGAACATATTTAAATATCAAAGACCAGTTTTGCTGAATTAAAAACATAAACATAGTTGTTTGGAAAGACTAAAAGGTGTCTTTTTTTCATTTATCAATGTGATAATAAGATTTCCTTAAAAACAGATGAACTTCAAATGTCCTCATCCTTAGCATGCTGGTATTTTCCAGTATTTGTATTTTCTGGCAACCTTTTTGTCCTTCCAGGAGAGAACACTTGTACTTATTTACACAAAATAAAGACAGCTTCACTTGGTAAGTTCAATATTTTGGGCAAGCAGCAATATACCAGTCTGCTAGCCAGTCTTAGCAGGAAACAGTCCTAGTGCTGATCACAATGAGATGACTCGTGGTCTCAGCTCATTTTGAGAAGTTTAGTAAACACGTTATCTCTAGCACAGGGCTGATGTAATGTTTATAAGTTCAGTCTGTCCTGTTTTGCCATTGTTGGTGATACCCTTGTTACCAAAACAGCCTAGAAAGCCTTTTCTTCATCATAACCTTCTGAAGGTCACATACAGATGATGTTTCATCATGATCTAATATTTGAAACACATTTCTAAAGAGAAATCCCCCATGCTGTCAATACACCTCCCTGAATTTAAAACTTTAATTCTTACTTATAATAAAGCTTGAACAACTTGATACTGCAGAAAGCTTTTAACTCATCATCTGATCTGTATGTAAGTAAAATCCATTCTGTGTAAACAATGAATATGTCAAGTCATATGGTGGGTTATCTATATGACTGCAAATGTTTACTTAACATTTGGTTAGATGAGCATCTATATTTGTTATCATAAGGATCAATACATGTCCTTCAGGACACTCGAGCTAAGGCTGACATAATCATAAAGGAAAAACTTTATGAATAAATTAGAAGGAAAGAGAAAAAACTCTGTAGCCTGGATAACCTTTTCAGAACCTTGTTTTGTCAAGGTTCTGAAAAGGCATCAGGTTTGTCAATACTCTTCTCACACTCAACACATTCTCCATTTCAAACTCTCTTTAGAGTGCCTTAATTGTGACCATGATCATGTCACACACACTTTTCTCTCTCCCTTTAATTTCTAGGCTTGTAGCCTACCAGTTTAAATGAACTCAGTGTAATCCTGACACTCGAGGCTGCAGTGATTCCATCCCCTCTGTGCTGACAAGGGGTCTCTGCTCATGTGGCACCATCTGGGACCTCACCAGAAATGCTGCAGTGGAGAATCAGCCGAGCTCCTCAGTCCTCAGCTGGGCCATGTCAGGGGGTATTGTTTGTAGCAACATTCCTTTAGTCCTGCCTCACCTCAAATGAGAAGTTATATCTGAATGTGCACATCAGGAAGAGCTGATGAATAGGGAAGTACAATTTCTAGTAATGTTCAGAACAAACCAAACCTGAGAAACTTTTAAGTTTCTCAGTATTATACATGTAGAGAATATTTATTATAAGAAAACTCACTACTGCTCTCATGCCTTAGTGCAGCAAGGATGAGTAAGAAGTCATAGGGCAAGTTCTGTCTTCAAGATCTCAGCAACTTCTTTAATTACCTCCATAGACAGAAACTTCTTTCCAAGACAGACTTTCTTGCATTGTGCAAATGTCTTTGGTTTTTTCTGACCTTTTGCCTGTAATTAAGGTCCTCAGGAACTTCCTTCAATACTTCATTAGGAAGGTGCCCATGAGATCTCAAGGGAAAGCATCCAACACCTTTTATTTGCTACATACACCATCTTTTATCATTTTTGCCTCAGCTGCTTCAAAAGTTGGGCTTCCGGATTTATGTCTAAGCCAAGAGAACTTAGCTCTGTGTTTGATATCTGAAAGGGTCTGAGTTGTGCCACTTCAGAAGCACTGAATACGCAGGAAGGGAAGGAAACCAAGTAAAAAAAATAAGTTCCATTGCCAAGGAACAGAAAAGGAGATGAAAAATTGTATAACTTACTATTATTAATTACACTTACCTAACTACTACTGTACCAGCATAAAATACCTTATCTTAAACAAAGCCATAAAAACAGTTGCATAAGAAGTTTCAATAATGCAATACTGGCTGCTTCCAAGCCTACAATGTCTACAGACATTTCTGCCAATTAGATCACCCAAATATGTGACAAGCCCAGATAATCTGCTGAACTCACATTACATTTTCTTTTCAGTTGCATACATCCTTGCAGAACTAGCACTGAAAATTAGAATTTTGATTTCACAGAATCACTACATAACATTTCTGCAAACACATATTTGGCTCTGTTAAAATCAAATCTCTTTTTGTTTACTCTTATCAAATTCTGTGACAGAAACAACTGGTTGCTAGTTAATAATGCAACAATACTGCATACTATTTGTTTCCCATTCTGATAGGTTTCTTTAGTTTGGATATAAAAATACAAGCACAGAAAGAGATTTTAGATCTGCACTCTGTAGTACAAGGGTGAATATACAAGTTTTTGATTAAATTGTACTTAAGTGAGAATTTTTTTTTAATAATAACATTTTGCCTTCAGTGTTCCGTGTCAGCTCAGGGAAAAGAGTGTCCTGGCAATGACCATGTGCCCACTCTGAACCAGCAGCAAGTGTTGTTACTGAAGGTCATTTCCTGCTCCTTCACAGTTTCGTACCAACCCAGACCAACCTTGTTTAGCCTGAAATCAGAGTTTAGGGTCATATGACTTCAAGCAAAATAAATGGACCAAGTCATTAAGCTGATTTTTTTGTGTAATTTCAATTTAAAAAGAAATATAATAAGTAAAACAGCCCAGTTTGCAGATGCTGAGTTCACAGTTGCTGCTTTTGTTTACTGATGCATAGTTCTACTGCACACAAAAATTTGAGCTTTCCTGTCTTAAGACTGCAACACACTGGGTTCAGGGAAATAAGATACAGGGGAGGTTAGAATGGAAGAGCTGAAATGTACCACACAAATAAACAGATACTCTACAGCTCCTCCTAAATCTGTGCTTAGGCTCATACCAGACACGTGTCACCAGGATATCAGCAGATACTGAAATGCAGTGGCATGAGCAATGTTCCTATTTAATGTTAATTTGTCAAGAAAGGAAAACAAGGAACTTTCTCCGGACTTCTGAAAACCAAGAAGGTCGTATGAAAAGTGCCTGAATACCAACAGCACCTCTACAACAGCCTTTGTATTTGAGGTGTCTAAGCAAGTTTTCCCTTGGTGTCCACAGAAAATCTGCAAAGTGCTTCTCTACACTGCTCCAAAGGTTACAGGAAAAATGCCAGCAAGAGCACACTTGGCTTACAAAGTCACACATCAACATGTCTGTGTATACATTGCCTGAAAGGAATCTGGAGAACTGAGCTGCCACTGAGATATAAAATATAGAACAGATATTTTTTTAAGTGCCCATTTGTTACCAGTTGTCATCCCATCCCTAGTTCTGGGAGTCCCCACAGAAATTTTTCTTATTTCTTCATGGAAAATGCTGTTGAAGCCTGGCACAGGCTGCCCAGGGCAGTGGGGGAGTCCCCTTTAATGGAGGGATGTAACAGATATGTGGCATTTGGGAACATGATTTAATGGTGGCCTTGGCAGTGCTGTGTTAATGGCTGGACTCAGTGATCTTGGAGGTCTTTTCCAACATAAAGTATTCTATGGGTTTTTTTTATCTATTACTCCCCTCTCTAGTAAACAGACCTTTAAAAAGGGAATATACGAGAGCAACACCACAGGAGAGATGGGTGGCAGCTGAACACAATTCTCTATTCAGTATTTATTTTACTATAAATATCCTAAGGCACAAGGATATATGTTAATATTTTCAATTTGCAGATCTCTAAGAAGTTTAGAACAACACAGGTAAAAAGATCCTTCTAACCTAGTGAACAAAAGTTGAAAGGCAGGAAAGCTGCTGAAGAGCCTTTGGCCTTGAGGAACAAAGCAAAACTATTGTGCATTAGGGAAAGGAAAGAGGTTAAACTCAGTTAAGTTCTTGCCACAAAGCAAAAAAAAGTTATGTTTGTGAAAAATAACAGTGTCAGTAAACAGGATTAATTTTCAAAAGGAAGCTTATGCTTTTTGTTCCAGCAGATCTGCTTTTAAAACTATTTTAAGATACATTATTCCATACTTGAAACCAAACTCAGTCAAGCTCTTGAGGTCTTTTGGGTTTGTATTTTTTGTGGGGCTTTTCTCTTGCTGAAGGACTTATCAGGTCTTATAGGCTGACCTATAGGAAACAAGCATTTCATCATTTAAAAGTAAATGTTCAGCTTTCTATCAGACAACCAGTGAAAAAGGGAGTTCTTTTTCACAGTCAGTTATAAACACTTCTAGGTAATTTTTTTACTTGGATTTTTGCTTACATTTAGTGGGGTTTACTCATTCCATGTGCCTATTTTTATAGAAGGACCCAAGAATACTTGAAAATCTGTATAAGGAAGTACAGTATAGGAGGTCTGAAAATTTTGCATACAAAAAGACAGGCCAAGGAGTATTTATATCTACTCTCGAAAAAAATAAATACATGGTCCACTGCCAATTTTTCAGGAATTTTAGAAGGTACCAGAAAAGGACATTGGTCATCTTTTTATGTGATATTAAGAATACATATTTCTTCTATATTTAGTAACACTACTCCCTGCAATGGGGATGGTTTTGAGGTTTGTTGGCATTAGTCACTCCATGGATATTTGCTCAGTGGAGTACAATTCCCACTTTCTAGTCAAGGCAGGCAGACTGGAGGTCACGTCAGGTACCCACAATTCCTGTTTGAGCATCTGGAATGGAAAGTTCTGGTTCAAAGGGAGCACTGAGTGTGGCATTCCCATGCCAGGTGCCAGCCATCCCCTCCTCACTGCCAGCCAGGAGCTCTCTGCCAGCCTTGGCACCAGGGGGACAGAAGCTTCAGCTTCAGGCTCTGAAGCCACTCCTGACAGCACAGCTGGGCCTTGAAAGGGACCCTCGAGGACAGCCAGCAAATATTCTAAAACTACATGAAAACATGGAAACCTTTGCTTGATCCAGGCAGTAGAATCTCTGTTGAACTTTCCAGCACCAGGAATCACTCCCAGCACATCTCTGCTTCCCTAGGATCCCCTTGGAATAGCACAGGCATGGGGGAGCAGAAGGAGAGAGGACAGATAGCTAAAATGTCTTCTCATATCCTGTCAATTCAAGCCTTACAGTGGCACAACACCACATGGGGCCTAACCAGCTCCTTCTTCTTTCGTTCCAGTCTGTTTGTTTCTGATGAACACACTGTGCTTTAAACTGATTCCCAGAACAATGAATAAAAAATGAGCAATTAGGCAACCTACTTCACCTAACCTTATTCCCACTATTGTCCATCTGGTCTCATGCTAAACAATTCATTGAAGAGGGACTCTTGCACACAGCCACTCCAGTAACTTTCCTTTTTGATGTCACCTCCTTCCCCAACCATCAGAGGCAATTTCTGTCAGTGTCTCCCTCCTCTGTGCTTACACTTTGCATGTCCTTCACAGCACTTGTTCTAACCACCTGCATTCCTGTCTTGCCAACACAGACACATATAGTTCTGTTAAAGTAAACATTTCAAATGAGACACCGCAGATGGGAGGAATCACGAGGCAGCCAGAGCTCTGCAGTACAGGTTGGATCAGTCATTGTGTACTCACCACTCTGGAGCAGCAGGACCATGACTGTGTCATGCAAGACAGCTGGTCAATACCAGAGCACTGGAAACAGGATCTTTCTATTCTGCAAATTAAATCACTGCTCAAATCTAAACAGAACAATGTTTGTAAGAAAGCATCCCTATTTCTACTCCCAGCCATTGGCTCTTCCACACATGATCCTCTAAATCTTTTGTGGAGTTAAGGCTGAGAAAATAAGTCATTTGCAAGGACTTGCATGGCTGATTCCTTTTGGAACATCCAAAACATGAAGATGGCTTTGAAATGCTCATGTCTAAGCTTTCATTTCCATAAGAAATGAATTTTCATTAAAATGTTGTTTTCTTCCCAATAACTGCATAAAACCCCGCAAGAATGTTATGTACCCTCAAGAGGGCAGCATGGTATTTCAATATTCACCTTGCAAAGGGAGTAATGCCTTAGCATAAGAGCAGGTTCTAATGAGAGCATGGAATTAATGTTGCTGTAAACATTAATTATAAAAAAATTAGGCAAAAAGGAAGGTAAGTCTATGGCAGGGCCATTTGCCCACCTGTCCATTGGTGCATTCATGTAGCACCACAGGCATCACAGAAGCAGCTGATGCAGGACTGCAGTTTCCATGCCAGTTCTTGCTTAACCAATACCAACTGTGAGCAATCTATTCAAAACTGTGGTGGCACTGTGTGTAGGGCAAAGAACAGCCAAGCTCCGTGATAATGAAATTTGTGCCTGTGAGTGGTAATAACTCTATTCATGCTTTCCAACAGTACTGAGAGGATTAAAGGAATGCTGACTACAAGGTGGTCCCAGGACTAACTGAGTATGGTTGACTTTCATGGCACTGCATCATTTTGTCCTTCCATAAAAGTATTGTTTCAACATGGAAGGCTTTTTTCCCCCCTCTCCTTATATAAAAATTTCAGTGCGGATCTATCCTTCACCAATTTCTATCTTCTGATTCTTGTGTCAACATTATCAGCCCTTACACTGCTTCTGTTTTGTTTAATTAAATGTTTCTGTCTTTCATGCTATGAAAAAATCTTCCAATTCTTTGATCATTTTAGTAAAAATTCTCTCTGCCTGTTCCCATGTAAATCTTGCCTGAGCAAAGATAACAACTGCATTCCAGGTGAACAATCCTTGTCACTGTCCTTAAGACTTCTTCAAGTATTCTTCAAGTATTTCTATTGGAAGTTCATCATGTCACCACATGTGCTTTTTTGAGCACTGATGACTTAGGGATGGCAATGGTAGCATGTATTTGGAAGACTTGGAGAAGGAACAAACTTGGGAATAAGCTGCAGGTACAGGCTCAGCTTCTGCCATCACTGTGCAGAGGCCAAGATTGTATCTCCCATACCTCATTTTGGAGTGGTGATAATATCCACCATGCTGCTATCTTACTGGTATCACAGCTATAAAACTAGATAGAAATATAATACCATACATTTAACTGGATACTTTTCAGCTCCTTAAAGCAGTGCCTCTGCTGTAATTCCCTCAGTAATGTCCAAGGTCAGCTAAGTGCTTTGATACTGGTATATCACTGCTTAACCTACAGCATGTCATGTATTGGGAGAATTCCTTTACCCAGTTTGAATTTTCCAGAAGAATGCTTATTTGAATTATTCCTAAAATTGCTGTAATTAATTTAATCATAAATCCTGTGTACTAAGGAGAAATTTTCTAACAGCACTTCAACAATTACTGCTACTAAACACCTTTCTACCATCCAAATGTAGTACATTGCAAAATAAAAAATTAATTTCTTCCTGATTTTCTGCAGGTTTTTTTTTTGTTTGTTTTTTTTTTTTTTTTTTTTTTTTGGGGGGGGGGGGGGGGGGGTTGGTTGGGGTGTTTTTTTTTTTTTTTGGGTTTGTTTCTGACCAAGCATTTTGACCTGAAACACAAAGAACTACTCCTGTCATCAGTCAAGTGCCCAGTGCTTGCACAATGGAATAATCTGCAACATTTCTCATATGGTCAGGATCTTATACATGATATCCATCCCAAATGTATCAAATCTTCCAGGCTATCTGTGCTCAGCCCGGTGTGTTTTGACCCTGCAGGGAATTATCTATGGGTGGATCAAGCCAGCCCTGATAGGGGACAGAGATGGCATCAAACCCTGCAGTGGTGGCTCAGTAGGAGCTGGGCTACACCCCTCCCAGAGAGCAGTGCCCTGCTCCTGTGTGCTCTGGGGTGAGCTGGGTTTGGTGCCCTGCCAGCCTCAACCCTGTACAGACAACGTGTGTGTGATTTGGGGGAGATAAGCAGTGCTACAGGGGAAGAGGAGCTGACACCACACTCCTTGGCCTTGTGCTCACATCTAGCAATCAATTTTCCCTCTCCCCGAGAACATGAAATAACACTCTGAAACAACATCCTCAGTACCTGGCATTGCACAGCATCCTAAACAGGAAACATTTCATCCAGTCCCTGCTCTAGGAGCTCAGTGAGGCTGGACACCAATCCCAGCTATTTTGACACACAGAAAGCTCCAGAAAACACAGAATTTGAGAAAGGACTCAAGGTGAAACACATTCTATCTCATGCCTGTGGTGCAGTTCAGCAGCTAACACAGTCAATGCAAAGGAAAATGCAGTAACGAGCTCATTTCTCCTGTTCCTTGTTCACCAGACTGTTTACAGGCTCCTTTCATCTCTCAGAATCTATCACTGCTCCTTCTCTGAGTAGGAATTTGTCCTACTCTCCTAAAGTTTATTGGGGAAGGCTGTTGTAAGACCTGTGCATTTCAAAAAATAATCCAATTAGATTAGATACTCTTAATTTTATAAGGTTTCTACACATTTAATAAGTGATTTGATGAGAAATAAAGTAAACACTAAAGAGCTTTTAGAATTAATCACCTTAGAGCTGAAAAAAGATAATAGACACCTGACTTGAAAAAGGAACAGTATTTTCATGACTGATTTATACAAGTGGGCTCTGCAATTACATAATTTCTAGGAATTTATAGGTAGGCCTTCTACATGCCTGGATCACTGATTCATTCTGGTATTGTTTAATGCTCCTGCTTCTGGTAATGCATGGACTGTGGAGATACAACCCACAGCCTTGTTGACATTTAGCTGACTCCTCTCAGATTGTGAGATCAGTTTCCTTACTGGGAAGGATGAGCACACTCCCATCTATGGATTAGTTCTCATAGCTTTTTTATCTAGTTGAGAAAAAGAGAAAAAGTGACAGACTGTGACTCTTCAGAATGAATTACTAACTCAGACCTGCAACACTAGAACAGCTCTTCTGATAAGGCTCTGTGCAGGAGGGGAAACTTCAGCTGGAAATGGTTCTTTTTTTGCCTAGCTGATCTCTGTATTTCATTGTCCCAGGTACACAGCATTATTCAGTCACACAAAGGAGACACAAATTGTGCCATTTGCATATGTGCAGTTACACTGTGGGAGTGAAAAACCATGAGGGTGGCATCACTCAGTACCAGGCACTGTCATCATTTATCCTGTTGAGAAGCTGCACACCGTGAGCTTAGTCCTGCACTTCTCTCAGTTCCCAGACTCCTCCTGAGTCGGGTTCACCATGTAACAATTTTCTTTTTTGTTTTTCCACTTGCCAGAGGGCAAAGCTTAAAACTGTATCCTCTGCAAAGAAATGGCAAAAAGACAGGGCTCTAGTCATGTTTCTTCTATCCCCAACACAAGTGCTGCGCTGTGCTCAGCCTTCCCAGAATACAAAGCTCCTATTCCTTCAGAATACAAAGTTCCTTCTCCTCAGTATGTGCTGTTCCAAACCTGCACTGGAAGTAGTGCAAAGCCAAACCAGCTCCTTGTTTTCATGCTTCAATCCAAGTGCCTGGACTCTACATCCATCTGCCCTCTCCTACTCCCAACCCCAATTCTACATGATTGGACTCTTCCCTTTCCTGGCAGTTAGTTTTACACTGCATTATTTATTACCTTGAGAAAAATCAAAGGATCTTCACTGAAAAACAGTAAGTAAGTAAGCCAGCAACAACACCAAGAAAAAGGAGCTTTCCACACTTAAGGCAGATACACAATGACTTCCTTTAGATATATATATATATATAATATATGTTCTGATCTGAGAGCTCAGCTAAGCAATTTAGTGATGCCGACTGATTTCTGTTAAAGTGTTCTTGGTATTATTATTGGAAAAAAATAACTCAAACAGAAGGCTTATATACAATGAAAAAGATCTCTGGCTGGAGTGTGAAAGAGATAATAAATGGTTTTTGCACTCTGTCCTCCAAATACTGAAAGGAACATGTCAGCCCAAACACTCCAATTGGGAGAGCATATTGGAAAAGGAGATGGATAAAAGTAGGCTCTGAAAGAAAGATCGTAGGGCAAAATAATACAGATTAACAAAAATTCTGTAGGAGTCCTGTTTCTTAACATGTGTTAAGATTTCTATCATTCCTGATGTTAATAATTGACATGAAGTACAGTGGGAGTTAGATAACAGCAGGAACGTTCAGGCCAGGACTCATTTCATTTTCCAGTGGTGTGAGGCACTGGGTAATGGGGAAATGCACAGCCATGTCAGAGATGATCTTGCTGCACTGAATTACACCTCAAGGAATTTTATTCTGTCTAGAAAAAGATTCCTGCAACAGGATGTGCAACAGGATGTGTTCTTCAGAGAAGCAAAAAGAACAGGAAGTTAATTTTGTGTTCATGAAAGTGAGGAATTAATAGCAAAGCCTTAAGTCAGATATAAGCTGCATGGGTATTGTGCAAGCCTCATCACACAGCACTGCCATCTCACCCCAATTTATGAACTGGAACACAGCAACTTTTACAGCTTTTAGCTGGAACTGCAAGTTGTACCAAAGCATACAATGATTTTATAAGTACAAGGGAAAGAGGTAAAAGCTCCAAATTTCTTTTGCTCTTTCACCTAACTCAATTATAAGCTGGACACATTCTGATGACACACTGCACCTCCAGACTCTGCAGGTCACACTTCTGGTATTTGAGTTCAGGGTTTAAATACTCCATATTCTCTGAACTGAATGTATATGGAGGCCAAGATGAGCTTTCTAGTAGAAGAAAGTACAAATACATGAGTAGGATCAAGAGCATGGGCATGAGCTGTGTGATTGTGTGGACAGGCCATTTTTAACTTTTCACCATCATATCTGATAGGAGTCTTCACAGAGTGCCAGAAAATCTCAGCCCATGAGTTCAGTGTCCTCTGAGTGAAGCTTTTCAGTCCCCAGAATTCACCATAGAGAGGGAAATCAGGCTTTTGCTTATCTTTACTCTGCCAGAGTCCCTGTTTCTAGTTCATACCACCAAAAGCCAGCTCAAACCAGAGGTGAATCTACTCCATGATACAACTAACGGCTATCACTGTTATTTGTCCTGTATGTTCTTATCTCGCAGTTTGCAATTAATCACCACCCTGGAAATCAAACACCAAGCTATTTGTACATTCTCTTTGAAAATACATTTCAATTTCCTTTTACTTGAACTGCCCTGTCCTCTGCCACACCTGCTGAGTGCATCAATGTGCACAGCAGACGCTGGGTATACCTGAGGAGTGTGATGAGTCACACAAGATAGAGAGAACATAATCACTATAGAGACAACACAAGACTGAAGAGTGTGATGCAATTACATACAGAAGGATGTGTGTTCATTAGCAAATAACCACATTTGCATGGTGAAAATAGTTACAGTATGTTGTGACTGAAGACCAGGTTCTGTTCTCAGAAAAATGAAATTCTCTTCCGTGTGTGACCATGTCAGTTACATGAGCACCAAGTCTGTATTAAACACCAAAATCCTGTGCAGGAAAACTTTAAATTTAATTCCATCTATTTGATATATACAAACATTTTTTTGATGCATGTTAGTCTAGCCTTTGTGAAACCTAAGTTCATTCTGTTCTAAGCTGTTGAAATCTATCTTCTCTTCTGTCTGGAGAGATTTTGTACTTTGCAGAGAAGACAATTGGGAGAGGCTGATTTTATGGGAACAGCAGGGCTGGTCTGCTATCTAACATTTATAGGGAAGGTTTCCCTGGTTTCAGCACAGCTCACAGGTACAGTTGAAGGTACAGCTTATTTCTCTGTATTGTCATTCAGCTTACAGTACTTGGCTTTAGAACAAATATCATAGGTTCCCAAAGCCATCCTTGTCCTAAATCTGTAACCTGCAGGGATGGCTGCCTTACCTCCCTCGGGTTTTGTATCTATTGGTTTTACTCCTAAATGTTTTGATGGGTTTGTATTTATTGTTTTTACTCCTGAAATATTTTTGCCACTCTGTGAGGTATTTTCACCATGAACAAATAATTTTGCAAATTTTCAAACAGATGGCTCTGAAGATTGCTAGGCTTCAATGTGTCTGAAGAACAGCCACATTATTGCTTGGAATAGTCTCTGTTCATTTGTTTATTTGAATATAATTTCTATATTAAAAAAAACCCAAACAAAAAAAAAAACCCTTGAACAGCTGGAAATGCTGAAAGCAATACGCCAATCACTGCACATCCTGAGGCTGATTCAGTGAAGCTCTTGTCACAGATCAAACTCATGTCCAGTCTGAGATCGCTTTGTATGATCACTCTCAAGTGAAAATAAGGTTAAAAATAAAGTCCTCTGTAGTATTTCAGTCTTCTCTGTTGTGAGTGAGCAAAAAAAGGCACACATTTACAGCCTTACTTTTATGCATTACTTGTATTAATTTGGTGTGAAATGCCACTTCTGAACCAATAGCTGGCTGAGCTTTGAGTCTGCTGAACCTGTGTTATGAAGGAAGGAAAATGAACTAATACTTTATTCAAAGTTCTCCTGGCACTCTGTCTGTTCTGATGATTTAACTGTTATTTACACTGAAACCAACATGCAAGAAGATTGTAACCTATGACTCCCAAGGGAGCAGCTATGGAACTTTTGCATTCTGCAGAATGTTATGGGTTGGCAACCTCTCCTGTGTGCTACACAGATCACTTCAATCCCCTGTGTTTATCCTATAAACAAGAAAGTGCTCTACACTGTTGTGCTAAAGAAAACAGCTGAAATCCAAAGCGGCTCAGTCCTGTTTAGGCTGTTCCCAGACACACTCCCAACCACGCGGGTTTGTTTTCCATTGATTTGTTAATGAAAGCTGGCAGCAAATGCTACACTTCGACTGAGCATATTAATCATTGAACGAAAACAGTATTTCCTCAGCTTTGGCAGTTCCTGTGCTCCACATAAATAAGGCCTCCTGCTTCCCTGTTAACTCTGTACACAATGTAGGATCCCCTAAAGCATTTGGTTTTTTTGCAGTGGTGGATTTCTGCTCTCAGCCTGGGTGCCTGATGTGGAGCCAATTAAGATCTGAAAACATCCATGCGGCTCCCGATTCAGAGCTCCACTTGTGGCAAGAAGCACAAACACTGGGTGCTTGGATGTTTTTAAGAAATAAGAATGCAGTCCTGGTGCAGCTGCTCATTTTCCCAGAACAGAGTAAGAGCAGTATCAGCTTAACACGACTGATTTCTGTCATTTACAGCTACCCTACACCACTCACAGTGTGTGCTCAGTGCCTGTAAGGCACCAGGGAATCCTCCTGTCGCAGATGCCCTTCACAGGCTCCAGAACAGTTACTTTTCATCTTGCTGCAGGGTAACGTGAGAGGGCTCTAAGAGCAGAGCCTATCAGAGATAGAATTAGCCCTCAAACAGGCCTTTTCTTCCCCTCACCCCCAGTTTATGGCATTTTCACTACTAATGGTTCTCTCAAGGCAACTTTCTCCCTTGAGAACAAGCTCCCCTGCACACAGTGCCCTGAGAGAAACTGCTGGCAGCTCAATACTGGACCTGAAGCTCCAAAAATTTAGTTTCATTGCACTACTAATTTGTGCCATGCAGCATATGGCACCCTACTTGTGGGGACCTCTCCAGAAGGGAGGTTGGCACTGTTTCAGTGAGGTAATGGGTGTTAATAAATCATCTATACTCTACAGCAAAGCTGCATTATTGCAGATGATAATCACAACATTTGTATTTTGATATCCCTGCATTCAAGGCTTTGACCAGGTTTCCAAGGATGAAGAGTAAATCAGAGATGCAGTTCATGCACCTGTGGAGGCACCAATCCAAGGCTGAGGGAGTAATCAAGTACAGGCTATTTAAAAAATATTTCACTGATCAAATAACCCATTATTCACTTTATCTCCTGTGATGGAAAATTCCCTGAGGTCGATTAAATGCAGTGGAGACACTGATGATGACTGTAATCATCCTTTTATTTCTATTATTTACACTCCAGCTTACACAGAAGGATGTACCTGCTTGGTGACCAAATCAATTGTGCTGCAGAATTCTGAACAATTATTGTTAATAGTTGAGCATAACGAAAGAGGGGAAGGGCAGTCCTTGGTGGGGGGTTGCACATGCTAGATTACAAAAAACAAAGTACCACTAGAATATTTTAGTGTCTTGAATTAGGTATAACTTCTTTTTTTGCCCCTCTAAGCCTCACTTGCAAATTGCTTCCTTAAATCAGTCCTAGGAGAAATAATTTGCTTGCATGTCTTCATTAGTCACTGGAATGAATTCAATGCAAATTATAATTATAACAGGTAAATTAGTTTTACTCTGGCCCACTTGGGAGCAGTTTTATTCACATTTATTCCAAATTTGGTCTTTTCCCACTCGAGTACACTAGCAGAGAATATCCTGGGCTGAAGAAGGGCAGTGGTCTGTCCCAGAACAGCACAGGACAGTTGCAGTTCCTACAGCACCTGCAGTAGGCACAGATTTCAGTTCCTCAGTTTAGACACCTTGGCAATAGAGTTCCGGACAGATGGAATATGCAGTGCTTATTAATGATGTGCTTGGTCTATATCTCTCCAGCAGACACTGCATCTTTCAGCCTGAAACTGGTGTTTTCTAGTAAGAACTCGGCTAATCCAGCTTGGTATTTCCCTGAATTTGTGTGCAATCTCCAAGTTCATTATTCTTAAAGTTATCTTTTAGTTTTCCTCTGTCCTGTACGTTCACCCTAAAGGTGTAAGCTTACTGTGAACTGTATTTATCATATGAAAGATAGTGACAGTTCAAGCCCTTAGAATAAGAATGATTTCATTTTATTTCTCCTTTTGACATGAATGTTTTATGATTTGTGTGACTGCAAAGAAAATATCCCAGATGAATACTGACATAATAATGATTCTCCTTCTTTTTAGTTCCCGTGGTGTCTAGCACAAGAAAATAGTTAGAATAGCTAGAAACCAATTCCTTAACAATTTTTAAGCTAATTTTGCCTCATTCCCACAGAAACCAAGCTTCTGGTTCTTGCTCAAGCAAGTTCCTGGTTTACTGTATTAAAGAAATTCCTTCAAATCAGTTCATCAAAAAATCTGTTATTTGTCTAAATTGTTACCTAAAGGCCTCAACTATACTAATGGAAAAGGACTAAGAATAACATTTTTTAAGCAATAACCTGTTTTTCTCACCTAAATAGATACAAACTGTTGACAGAGAAGAAACAATAGACTATAAAGAAATAAATGGGAAAAGGAAAATAAGATGATCCATAATGTATTTAATGACCTTCCATGACAAAGGTTTGTAAGCCTGTGAGCACAGAAGGTACATTTTACACACAGGGAACAAACCCATTCTAGCCAATAGAATTTATCCTCAGTCTTTACTCCTGTAATATCCCTCTTTGATGTTGCCTCAGCAGTAACACCCAACTTCTGAGTGACATTTAAAAGCAATAGTGCCTTGAACCTTCTATACCATAACCCCAAGAAAGCAAATTCAAACAACTCTCAGTTTGCAATTAGAACATAGACTAGAATTATTTTTTACACACAGGATGATACCAAAGGCCTGAACTTCTGCCATTTGCACCCACAGAACCATACATTCTCACTTTTCCTGAACCTTTCCCCAAACATGGATGCTGGCATGGACTTCAGAGGCTGCCCATGTACAAATGGGTTAAGAGGAATGACTCAGCCTTTCTGCTTTAGCTAAAAAAGAAAGAAACTTGTAAAAACAGCGATTTTTACTGTATCAGACAAGGTTATTCAAATAAAACACAATAGCTCTGTGATATCACTAAAGCCAATGACACCTAAATAACCACACAGAGAGGTGTGATCTGTTCTTTGCCAGTTACTCGTTAACCAATCTTCATTAATCATAAAAAATGTTTTTACATGATTCTTGATTCTATAACTGCAATCTCCCAATCAGTGTTTTGCTCAGGTGGCCTTGGTCCAGCTACTATCCCTCCTTTTCTTGCTAAGATATTTTGCAATAGCAACTGATGAATTGGAGGTTCCAGGCTTAGTTTACAGATGAAATCTCTTGCAGTATAATCTCGATGTTTCTGGAGTTTTTTAATCTTTGCAATTTACCAAATAAGAAATCAAAATATCTTTTATATAATTTTCATCAGAATATTTCAGCAGTTCATTACCAGTGGAAATATATTTTATAATACTCTCTGGGGTAAATACAAAATGAAAACAAATGTAAAACTAATTAAATATATTTCATTTGTTGCAAGGACTGACAAAACTGAACAAAAACAAAAATCAAATTCTGCATAAAGCTGTTTCCATGCTTTTCAGACCTAATTCAAAGTCATTTACATCATACCCAGAATAAATGGAAAAAAATTAATTTAAAAATGCAGGAATCAAAACTCATTGGTTCAATGTTAATTCTGTGACTGCAGTACCATTGTATCTGTAGCCAGCATTCCAATTCTGTGCTAAGTTTCATTCCTTGCAGTCACATGATGTTATTCAGAGCAGAACTTGACTTATCAACATAATTGACTTGTATCAATCATTAATCACCTTGTATTAGCGTTGTTAGTGAAGTTACAGTCGCGTGGTGATTTAAATAACACTGTGAGGCACAGCTGTCCTTAGAGCTATTAAGAAAGGTACACTACCAGCTCAACTGTTCTCCTCAAACCCAACACCTGAAGTGTAAAAGCCATGATCTTTTCCTCCCAAACACAGGAATGTCAGAAGCCTCCAAGTTGCTTAAATGTCTTTTCTTTGGTGACCACGGCTTTCTGCTTGCTGCTCTTAATCTTGCAGATAGGGACAGATAACACGATCCTTATCTGACAGGCAGGAGGTCTGGCGAGCTGCTTTCCAGACTCAAAAACAAGCACTCCTCTGTGGATTGGCCAGCAGGACACTGGGGAGCATAAACCTGGCTTGGGCCCACCCTGTGTCCCAGTGTATCAAGGTTTAAGCTTCATTGACTGCAGTATAGTGGCTTTAATCAAGATTTTTTCATGCCTCAGAGAACAGTACAGCTGCTAAAACTTCTTTAATAAGGGTTTTATAGCTGAGGAAGCTGAACAGGAATTAGCCAAAAAGAGATGACTTTTGGCTTTATTAAGCAGCAATTTATTTTAAGTCAGGCTGCAGCAAGTCTTTGCTCTAACATGAAAGAGGAATGTTGGTCAAAGTGATTTAGTCAAGTCATTGATTCAATTCCTATCATTTCCTGCATTTTCTCTTGCAGTATCCTTCAAATTGAGGAAGTCCAATGCACTGTGCTAGGTCCCAGGAGAAAACCCTACATTTCCAATTTCCTATCAGGTCAGGCAGATGCAGCCATCTTCTCAGGACTCAGTGGCAATATGGCCTTTACAAAGCTTACCTTTAGATTTCATAGCTTTTTTTATTTGAATGAAACAATTTCCTATTACCTTATTGAGCCCATGTTGGCAATGTTAACAGAGTATCCTGATAAAGAAAGCACTGGTATAAGGCAGGTTTTGCAAAATGGGCACAGCCTGGAATTTCAGCAAAGTGGACTGAAGATTCTTCAACAGAATGTATTTTACCTTTGCAGACCAGTATTATTGTAGTAGATAAAAAAAAAAAAAAGTCCCTTATTGAAGATAAGTTTATCCATTTTTAAGTGGCACATGTCTGGCCCTACCATAATTCTCACAGGAACAGTCCCATAAGAAACATGATCAACATTGAGGTAACACTGAGCAAATGGGGCATGGGATGGCTCCAAGGGCACCTGCTGAAGGAAATAAACCCTGTTACTCCTCCCACTAACCAGGACAAGGAGAACCCCCTGCTGAAGCAGAACAGAGAATTTTTTCCAGAATGGGACATTTTCACCCAGTGGTGGATGGGCCACAGGACAAGACTATGCAGAGGAGGCACATCCATGTGTTAAATCTTGAGGCATCTGGCTCCTGATGGAACATTGCCAAGCATTTCTTTTGTTAGCTTAAAGTTGCTTGATGTTCTCAGCTTTTGACCCTTGGGATTAGGCCCCTGCCAGAGGCACACTGCAGAACAGCAGCAGAGTATTATCCCCTTTTTACCTTCCCTTCTCTACTTTTCCCACACAAAGACAGATCAGGGATCAAGCTAAACAGATTACTTCCTGCTGGCACCCACAGTAAGGTAAGAAATCCAACTGTTGTACAGCAAATGAGGACTCAGTAGTCTGGAACTGAGGAACTATGAAGAGGAGTTAGAGTGTGTTGAATATATGCAATAACCTACATTTCCATCTGCCTCCTGTCTCAACTCTGAAAGGCTGCTGCTCATCTCCTCTGCACTGACTTCACAGGAGGAGAAGGGATCCTGTGAAATGGAAGTGCAAGACCATGTGCTATTCAGCAGAATCTCAGCACCAGCCCCTGGAAGTTAGTCACATCTCCTTTTCCCAAGGCAGGATATCTCCTCATGCACCATAGTCACTCACTATTTTCTTACTAATTGCCTCAAAGCTTCCATTCAGGCCACAAAGTTAAAAATCTTACAAAATCTGCCTATAATGAAAGTATATAAATCTTTCATTTGCAAACTGCTCATTAAGACTATTCCCACTGTTAGCAGAATCTACTGTTGGTGAATACTGGGTCAAAAAGCTAATTCCCTTGCAGTCCTTTTACTGTCTCCTTAATGATTACTGGGAGTCCGGAAATGAGAGCAAAAAGTATTTAATTCTTTATTCAACATAAAATTGTCTTGATTTATAGTCTTGAAAAATTAATAAAATGCCTCTGAGACAACCTATCTCTGCTGCCAGGCTTGCACAAAGTATCTGCTTTATCTGCTGAGTTGTGCAGAACTGTAATAGAGAATAATAGTTCTGCTTTCAGTGCTGCATTTACTGTAAATTTCCATTCTTCCAGGAAGGTTCTGACAGACATATTTAGCATCTCAGATTTGACTTGAAGAGGGGAAATTAGCTATCATTTGTTCCACTAATACTTTTGAATAAAGACCTAGTGGTTAAATTTGTTGCCAGGACTGATGAAAGAAATGGGACCTTTGCAAGAGGCTGGTAAAACCAACCCCTCCTGACCTCACAATAAAGGCACCACCCAGATATTCGTTCTGTACCAGGGCTCCTCTTTCCACAAATCACAGCACCACCCCATGCAGACAACAGGATTCACATTCCTACACAAAGCTTAGCTGGGTGTTGTCAGATTTAGCCAATTCTGCCTGACAAACAGCATCCCAATTATACTTCATTACCTGCCACATATATTTCATTTAAACTAGACCAACGTCTTGGTTATTCTTGGTGATGATGGCACAGACTTTGCCACCAGTCACAGACTAAATGGCATCATGAATATGATCCTTCACAATGGTCTCAGGGAGGGAAAAAGTAGAATGTGCTATTTTCAGGCTTTAAAACTTTATGTATATTTTCTTGTCAAACCACTCATTTATTTCCCTGCTGTAAACTTTATGATCTTATTTTTCTCCCCTGTGAAACTCTATTCTGTCCTATCAAAGAGAAACATTGTCAAAACATGTACATCCACAGTTTGGGAAGGAGATTTACATCCAAGATAATATGAACAAAACTGGAAAATCACCATGTTTCTAATGTTAAAAACATTGAGGAGGATTAAATGTGTCCTCTGGGAGACTGGAGCTGCTGTTCGAATGTTCCAGTCCTATATTATTGATAATTGTTTTCAGCTTCAGAAACAATCCTTGTTTGCTGGCTTTCAAATAACCATAGAAGAAGTTAATCAGCAGCCAGAATAAAACAGCTTCCAGAAGGCAGTGACAGTAAAAAGGAAGTCAAGCACTGTTGCTTATATCCCCTTACCTTTCTAAAGCCTTATATCCCTTTACCTTTCTAAAGCCTTAGCCCTTAAACTGGAAATGCTCTTTGCTACTCTGTCATGACACAGCTGTACTGCTGAGTCAGAATTTCCATGCACTAAAAATGCTAAACAGACCCAAAATGAAAGAACAATTGGAAAGCAGTTAATGAGCAATGGACTTCTCTTACTTTACTACAAAGCTCTTGAAAAGCTGTCCTTCCCCTTGCCCACAAATCCTGATGCACACATATGCACAATGCACACACAGATTTAGTCTGTTTGCATGTTTGCAGATCAGTTCAATGAAGCACAATCTTTATCAGTGATACAATGAAATGCCTTTGTAGACTTGCCTGTGGCACACTTCGGAAGCTGCTGAAATAGTTTTCTGGTTGGCAGCAGGATTATTTTTTATCTTTTACCTCTGACTAACACAGCAGAGAGTCTATTACCTGCATTTTTCACAGTTGGATATTTAGGTGTGATTTTGGGCAGCAAAGATATAAAGCAAATTCTTCTGTCTTTTCATTCCTCTAAAATAAATCCACTCTCTCCTTGGAGTTTATCTGAAATTGAACTAATGAGCATCTCAGGAGAAAACACAAACTGAACAATAAAATGCATATACAAAAGGCTCTGAGCATCCTCACCCTAATGCATAATTCAAAAAGGTTGAAACAAAAAAAAAAAATCTTTAAACTCTTCCTCACTTACCTGCACTAATAAATATCAACAGGTCATGCAACTTTGTTTCAGGTGCACCACTGGATGAGGAATTCTCTTCCTGCGCGAAGAAGGGATTTCAGAGGAGGCCCCTTGGCCAGCCCTGCTCTGAGCCAGGAGCCCTCGGGGCACCTCAGCTTCCAAAGGCCTTCGTGTGTCAGGAAGGTTTCACAACGTGCACTGATCTCTAAAGAGAAAATAACAAAATATTTAATGTTAGCAATGCCTCAGAACACTTCATTTCCCAATTTGCATTCAATTCCTGTCAGCAGCTTGTAGTATTTTCATCATCCTCCAGTGCATGCAAACCCAGTGATTCCTGCTCCACTTGAATGAGAAACAGAGTGAGAAGTGCCTTAAAGAGCACATCAAATCCATAAATATTTCTGAACTTGAATGCAACAAAAAACCAAGCTACAAAACATCTTTTTCCATGTTTCATAAATATTAAATTGGGCACAAATAATATAACTTATTGTATATGTTTTCATTCCCAAGGCTTCCACAGGCATTACACGCAAATGCTTAATTGTAACAAATCAAAATATCAAATACTTGACCATTTAATGAGTTAATTGACTTTCAGAGGTGTCAGGCAGTTTGTAGCTTTGCTTGCCCAATTGTTTCTTCTGCCTAAAGTAAGATACAGTTCTGACTCTGTTAGTCCATTATGCTGTAAATCAGAGAAAGAGGAAATAGAAAAGACCAGCAGGAGAAGCAAACATCACCAAGGTTGATGGGAAGGTTAAATGAAATTTCTCCCAACATTCTGCTTAAGACCATTTCAGTAATAAGAGTGAAATAAATTCCAGACATTTTGTTCTTCAAGTGAAATGTTACCTTTTCATTTTGCTAAAAACAATTCAAACAGAAAGGAAAGAATGGCTGCCAGAAGTTCTTAATTAATGAAGACCCCTAGTGAGGATGAAAAACCTACACATCCAACCTCCTGGCATTTATTATCATAGCTCCTGTCAGGACAGGAACAAATTGTTCAGCTATGTTCCAGAAGTTTTTAATACAGAATCCATAAAATTTAATTCATGGAATAAACCTCTTGGCAACTGTTTTCTAGTTAAGTAAAACTGGTTTCTTTCCAGATCACTGATCTTGTTTTGTAGGTAATTACATTTTAAAATTATACTTTTTTACTCATTATTACTTTGAAATATCTCTTTTTTAAGAGATAATTACATAAAAACAGGCTTCTCAGTTCTTCTGATCTAATTTCTCATCAATATTTAATTATTCTAGTCACTCTCTACTAAAAGGGCCCATATTCTGAAGTTTTATACCAACTTTCACTGTGGCTGGGGTTCCTCTGAGCCTTTTGTTAACATCTATGAAAAAACAGATAATCAGATTTTTTCCTTTTAAGGTTATTTTTTGAACAAGAATTCTTCCTTTTCCTAAACTGCTAAAAAAAAAAAAAAGGAAAAAAAAAAATAAATGCTGAGAGGAAAATATGTTCTCTCCTTGTTGTTTACTCAGAAACTAAAAGGGATAGAAAATACAAACATACTACCATGTGCAAAAATATCCTGCCAGTGTCCAAGAATGTTAAAACCCCAGATATCAGATGGGGCTGTAGTGCAGAAGAGCCTTGGCATTCATGTGGGACCATGGAGGAGCTCCTGACCATTCTGCCTCAGAGACCAACCCCTCTTGGGACTCTTCATCTTCCCTGGAGATCACTGCTCCTAACCCCTAGGACAAATATTTAAAGAGACACTAGTTTGTGAGCTTGAAAGTTGGGTTATTTCCTGAATAAATATATAACCAGAGAAGATAGAGGTGGATTTGGCTTATTTGACTAAAAATTCAAACAACTCCCCTGATCTCCAGCTATGAGTGGAGATAACTGAAATTTCTGGACACACTGGAAAATGTGCAGGATACAAGATGTGACTTGAAAACTTATCTCGTTTCCATTGACATGCAGGGATGTGTCCTGGCTTTAACAAGAGAGGGGAAGGCTCCTAGAAGTCTCTCTATTAAAACATCAATGCTCAATCTGCATCCTGCAGGCTCAATATTGCCCCATTGCAACAGTGTTTCAACAGCCTGTGGAGCTTTAGTAACAACACCAGGCAAGAAAAGGAGCTGTTATCAAGGAAAAAAAAATCACCCAGCCCACTTCCTTCTATTCCTTTAAGTCCAAGGTAAGAAAAAAAAATTAAAAAGATGCAGTAAAGGCAAGACAAAGAATTCAGCTCCCCTCATTCCTAGAATGAGGCAAGTGATCTTTTCAGGGTGGATATGAATGGGTAGTAGTTCAGAAGAAGCTGCAAAGAAATCTAGAAATACTTTATTCAAGCAAAGGCCTTAATTATCACAGTCCCAGTTGTCAGGAATCAGGGACAAAGATGCAGCTCCAGATGGTTTCTGTTTCCCAAAAGTTAGTGTATACCTACAGAAATAGGAGCATAACTACAGAATACACGGGTCTTAGTCAGAATTAATCTACAGCACTAAATTCAAGGAAGTTGCCATTTCAAATGTATTTTTTCATTAAAGACTTGATTATTTCCTAATTAAAGCACTACAGAAAGTTCCAATTTCTTCTTACCAGCTCTCCAGTGCCAATTGTGAATGACACCAACCTCATAATTATCCCTTATTATTTGTTGTTGACCCTTTTCATGATCTCTTCTCTGCTTCTTTAGAAAATTCATTTTAAAATTACTGATCTCACTGAAAGCCTTGATGTTTCACCGTGTTCTCCTATCCCAAATCTTTACTTTGGCACTCCAGTTTTCTCTCTAATGAAGATTTCAATCACTGTTTGCTTTACTGTCAACCACCTTGACTGGCTGTGAGCATAATGAACCCCCTTAACCCCAGAGGAAGCCACTGCAAGCCTGTCAGGGATAATGGGCTCACGGGCTGCTGATTTCACTGCACACTCTCCCAAAGGCAGCAGGAGAGTCCTGCAGCAGCCTGACCTCCACGGCCTGCCAGGAGTGGGAGGGCAGGAGGAGGGATGGCCGAGGGAGCCAGGCACGCTCCTGTGTTTTCAGTAAACACTGCCTGCAAAATGGGCCTGCTTTATAGCCCAGATTAGAGACTGAGATAGACAGATAGATAGAGAGCAGCTGGCTGGGATGGAGAAGCCCTCTGAGGGGAACTGCAGGGCTCTCTGGGGGAGGAATGTGCCAGGGAATCAGGCAGCAGTCGGTGCACAGAGCCGTCAGGCAACAGTGGTAGCTGAAGGTTGAAGTACAGGTATAGAACTAAAGCAGTGGCATCCTCTGCTACCATCAAAGCTGGGCAGCTGCTCAGGCCCTGCACAAACCTTTCTTCCTGCCCTCCCACAGCTGATCCTGCATCTGAGCCTCCTTTGCTGCAGCTTCAGCTCCCTTTCCAGATTTTTTTTTGCAAGGGCATGCACGTTACAGGAAATGCAGCTTGTCTAGGAGAGTCCTGGTCACCACAGTCACTCTGGTGATGGATCTGAAGGCAGGTCCAGCTGTTTGCTGTGCAGCTGCATTGCTGAGAGTGCTCAACTACCCAGCCCAAAGGCAGCTGAGAGCCTGCACACACTGCAGTGTGTAATTCCTCCTGTCTCCACTATGGAAAGAGCCTGACCCAAACTGATTTGTCTCCAGAGAAGAGTGACATGAAACACATTTGCAGACAAGACACTGAAGAAGCAATGCAAGCTGCTGCCTGTCTCTGAAGACCTGAGCCTAACTGGAAACATGGGCACCAATGGCACCAGGACAGGACATGCCCTGCATGGGAAAACAGCATGGATGGGAATGATTCTTTGGCTTGGTTTGAGAACAAAATTTTGGAAAACATGCAGAAATAGCTAAGCAAATATAATTACTACCTATAGAGCAGGAAAACTAATAATTTCCAGGATACTTAGGCACACGTGGGTATAGAGAGTCACAGGGGATTATGACTTTCTTCTTTCTGAATTCATAAAGGTGACATTTCACTGCAAAGAAAGCTCTTTTCATAGACTGATTTTGAAGGAAATAGCCTTGAGGTTGCTCTAATCCTGCCAGGGAGATTCAGTACAATAAATCTCAGACCACACCACTGCACAGGAAAGCAGCTAAGACAACAGAAGCAGTGGAAATAAAAGTCTCCAGTGGATTTGTGGGTCAGGTCCTCAGCTACTCCAAACAGGCTGCAGTGCCCCACCTGCAGATCTGAGGCCTGACTGGACACTCTGTGTTTGTGAAAGGGACATGGAATAGCCCAGTAACACCCTATTTCTTCACACTGCTGCCTTTCCCAGGAAGCTTCTTAGCATTGCTTATATGAAATGCTGGAGTGAATCTGGATCTCTGAGATGTCTCATTTTCCTTAATGCTCACAGTTAACTGAAATATTAAATATATAAAGTGCTACCCTCTTATTATTTAAAGCCTAAATTAACATAATTACCGTAATTAAGACAAATGCTTTTTCCAGTCTATTGTATCTTAGCTTTGCCTGAAGGCAGATTCATTATCTTCGGGCCAGCTTTTATCTAACAGTGAAAGGATTATTGAAATTGGTACCATTAATGTTCATCAAGACGTGCACATCACCACTTACCTTGATATTACTGATTTCTACTCCGATTGTCTAGGTGAAAAAATTTGTGGCTCATTAGGAAGACCAAGTATTAATTGAAGAGGAAAAAAAAATAAAATAGAAAAGGTTGTACTAGTAAAATTAAAAGTACAGAAATCTTTAACACAGATTGAAAATGTGTTAAACCAGTGGTCAAAGCCATGAAGTCAAATCTCACTATGTTTCCAGTTTGGAATTTACTTAGACTACAAAAAAGAGGAATAAAAGAGCTCACAGACATAGCCAAGTGGGATACTGTTAGGAGATTTGCAGCACAAGCTTCCCTACTGGCTGAGTTCAAGCCCTGAGATGCACCAAGGCCTTGGAGATTTGGGGATGTCTTGGTTATGTCTCTCACTCACCTGCCATGATAAACACAATTAATTCAAAGAATGAAGTTCTGATGGGCTCCCCTGCAAACAGAATAACTATGAAGACACATTGCACATAATGGAGCTGCAGCACAATGCGTGCACCCACAGCCAGGGACTGAGGACACTCTCCAGTACTCAGCTACCTGCAGCTATCAGCACAGAATTTGACAGCTTTTATCCTTCAGAAAAAATAAATTCCAGTTTAACTCTTCCTTTTGGTTGAGAACTCATATTACAGTGTGCACTCATAAAAGGAGCACTATTTTATTTAAATATAATGTCTCAGTTACGGCAGCAGCAATATAAACTTTACTGAAGGTTTTATTGGCACACAACATTCCCTGCAATAAAGGCACCTCAGTGTGAATGCTCCTGGAAAGGATTGCTCTCCTGTAAGGTCAGGCTGGCAATAAGCATATCTCAGTTTGCCTTTCCCCTTAGTATAAGAAAGTCCTTTTTATGTTCTCTTACATGTTTTCTTCTTTATAAAAAGCTCAAGGAAGTGCCCAGGGGCCTGGGCAGTGCAATACACTGCAGTGAAAAAAGGCAAGCAGGAGGGTGGAACATACTAGAGGGACAAGGGTGGTCACTTCATTGCCACTGTCCCTGCACAGCCTCCAGGACTTTGGGGTTCCCAGACCACAAGTGTGCCTTCTGAACAATTCACTCTGCTTTCCAGTACTAAATCTTTTCCAGTAAACCTGAGCCCTGGCAATCAGATACTCAGGATCAATTCTGGCAGCAAAATTCATGTTCAGACCTCCAGAAAGTTTTACCACCGTCCTGAAATGAAGGGTCTTCATTTGGTGCATTTTGCTGGAAGGTAAAAACCCAAGCTCCAATGTGAGAGGCTGCCCACAGTCACAGTGGCTGCCCACTGACAAATCTGTCCTTACAAATTAGTTCTTATCAGAAGTCAGACCACAGGCAGAAAGTTCAAGTGGGGTCTTTGTGATCTGGATAGCTGGTTTCCATTTTTAGGAGTAAAACCCATTAAAATATTCTACCCTGATTTTCTTTTCCTGTTTGGTGACTTTGTGGTATGCCAGGAATGCCAGCTGTTCATTTAATTCCTCTCATGGCTGTAGAGACGATATTTCTTTCACTGCCTCATTACTGAAAAACTGGTAAGCTAAGGGTAGTGCAGAGCAGAACCTCTCCAAGGCAAGGGGTGCTGCCCACAGAATGTTGGTTTTCTGCTACAAATGATCAACCTGTGTAGCAGTCACTTTATTGGCCCACCTAGAATTGTGGCTCAGAGATGGTTCATTTTTGAAGCTGAATGAGTGTTGTTAAGTAATATAAAGACCAGCAACTGTCCTGACCGTTCTCCAAGGCAATTTTCCTTGATTGCTGAAGTAGCCAAAACTCTATCACCTTTTCTGGAAGATCAGAAATGTGCATCTTTAATAAAACTCACCACATGCCGAGCTGGATTTGACAGACTTCATCATAAATTACCTTAACTTTCTATTATATTCATATAGAGTCCTTTACCCCAGCAGACAACTATTTGATTGATCCTTTTACACTGTAAAGCTGCCAACACAGCAGCTCTCATGATTCAACTACTTATATCAACAGGACTTACTCAGCACAGCTGTTCAAACATTTGTTAAATCACTTCACAGCAAATAACAATATGGTGCAGCATGCCTGTTCCTCATTTCTACTCATTTCGTAGCAATATTTAGCCTGCACTAAAAAAACATATGCTGTATTCACAAAGAAATACTTCATCTTAATCAACAGCAGCCTGCAAGTCTCAGAGGATACTGGAAAGTTCCATAGGTAAGTAGAGTCTTAAAGGCTGTGAAAGATGAATAGCTTCATTCATCCTGAAACCTAAATCCTAAGAATGTGCACCCAGAAGTTCAAACAATCTGACTTTACACTTTGGTGCCCAAAAGCTGGGCCTGATTCTGCACCTATTAATTTATTTTTTATGGATTGTAGCATAATCCACAATCCACTAAAATACCAGGAAACTGTTGTGATAGAAGAAAACAGTGAAAAGAATCCCCAGCACTAACACATTAATGTGAGAAAACAGAAGCATGAAGTGACTCACTGAAAGAAAATCATCTCTAAGTCAGGGAGCAAAATTCAAATTTTTAGACTTCTTTGCCAATGTCCCAGCCACTGGACCCTTCTGGGCTCCCAAATGTGTCCTGATGTCCTACAAGTTCTTCCTGCTGCACCCTTAAAATTTAGACAAGCAAAGCTGACAATTTTGTCCTAATTACTGAGCTCTGAGCAAAGACTTATTTCTCTCCCTGCATCTCTCCTTTTCCTACAAGGACCTTAGCAAGAACTTTATGAATTACGCAAGAAAAGAGACCATCACCTGAACTGGCTCATGCCTATTCCTGTGCTCCAGGACTCCAGAGCCCACTCAACCTGCTGGAACGTGCCAGGAGTGACAGAATCAGTTGCCAACCCCACTCCACGCTGAGTGCATGCACTCCAACATGCACGGCTCCCTCTAGTCACAGGTTTTAGCAGAGCTGCTGCTTGGCAAAATATCAGAACCTGTTACAATTTTATGCAGCTGAAGAGTCCACAGAGTCTGTTTTCTTGCAGAGTTCTGTTCAGGCTTGTTGATAAAGATCTAGTGCAGCCTCCTACTTATAGAAGGAAAAAGTAGAGACGCATTCACCTGGCAGCACGAGAGCACAGCTCCTTTCTCAGGGCTGCTCTGACTACACACTCCGTGTCATTGGAGAGTCCAGCCCTACTTGATTCCCTCTTTTTATCTTCTCTTTATAGCCCTACTATCAACTGTCAGAAATTTCCAAATCTTTCCATTGTTCTGTTTTCCTCCCTGAGAAGAGCACAAGGCATTTTTCAAGTATCAAAATTAATTTAAAGATTCTGTTCCTAGGACTAGATTCCAATATGAACACATTACAGACACTTCCAAATTACAAACAGCACTGGAGGAAATAAAAATCTAGTTATGTAGAGTGGTGATTTTGAGCATTTAGGCTGTTATCTCTCACTGGAATCCACGATGACTAAATTTTTTTGAACCATCTCAAAATGATAAACCATAGAAAATAGTATTTATTTATGAAAATAAAAAAAGATTAGATGTGACCCCTTTTAAGACCACAGTGGCATTTGTGACCTCTTACCGATTTTTATAGAGTTATTTATTCAGTTTACAGTGTGTATTTTGAATGTATACATAGCATGAGGAGTAGATCTCATGAGTGATACAACTTTGTTCTGAGGACTGAGGAAATGTGATGTTGGAAGTTCTCCACGAACTGTCTGAAAAGCCCAAAGGTTTTTTTGTGGGGGGAGCTAAACAGAGAAATTGTAAATGCATTTTGGGTTCAGCAAAGACCAAGTCTATATCGGCTTTTCTCCTTCAAGATCTTTATTTATTTAGAAATCTAAATTCTCAACCTCTAGTTTGCATGTCTTTGACAACTTTCATTCACACCATATGCAAATACTAAATGTGTTACTGTTAGGAGTAACACGAGATGATTTATTATTCACTTAATCAGATGAATCTGCTAATTCCAGAAGACTGTAGTCTATCAATATTTGCATTACCAGTAACTGGAGTCAGCTAAGCATGTAGCTGGTTCCGTTTTATGGAGGGCTATTAGAGGGGGTTTAGTTTTGCATATTGAATGTAGACTCCTTTGGGATCTCTAAGGAGGCTGCTGACTTTCTGCTTGTCCCTTGGCCACTTGTGGCCACGGCTGGAGGCAGGACCCTGAGCTGGATGGACCCCCAGCCTGACTCCATGGAGGTTATCAGATATTACACAGGTATTTTATGTAGAAAGAGCAGACAAAAGGTATTTACACTCTGTATTAGCAGGACTCTGCTTCACACTGAATATTCTCCATTCTCCTAACCAGGGCTGTAGTTAGAAAAGAATTGTTAAACAGCTAAATTAGTTGAAAATACGAAGTGAATCACTGCTGCCTCTCCAAGCACAGCACTTTTATATAGGCTTAAAAATACCTTCTGCTTATTTTTTGCTAAACTCACAAAAGCATAAGGCAGTTGCAGGCAAGGCAATGCCATGAGAAGCACTCCCAGAGCAGCAGGAGTTGAGCACAAGGAGCTGGAGCCAGGCTCAAGGGGCTGCAGGTCAGCACAGCCACAAGCCCAGGGCTGGGCTACACCCCTGAATGCGCCACTGCGTCTCCATAAACACCCATTGTGCTCCTTCAATTGACATCCCAGAGCTGAACACCATCAATGTGTGCACTGGGAACATTTAATTTGGGAAACTGGGAAAGTGTGCTCATCTCCCCTGGCTCCTTTTTCTCTATGTTCTCCCTTAATAAGGCCTCAGGATCTCACAGCCACTGAAGAATTCAAAGAACGCCATTAACCAAGATACCACCCTGATAATTAAAACTTGTTCTGAAAGAATTCCGCAGCAAATCTCAAGTCTTACACACAGAAACTCCTTTTCAAGCCAAAATATTACAGCTTTTTGTTTTCCAGGTGATGTCTCAGCCCCCTTTTTTTTTGTCTTTTATCACTATTTCCCAATAATTACTCCATCACAATCATGAAACTGTATTATTATTTTTTCATAATTTACAAAGCCCAGTTTCCAAGTTTTGGTCTCAAGAGTTTGTTTTCTGCTTGCTGGGTTGCTTTTAGAGTGTGGCTATACCTGTGTTTATCACAAGGGAGAGAAAATGAGAAGTAAAGAAGGGAAGAAATTATAAAGGGAGTGGTGGATGAAATGAATTGCTGGAACTTATGTTCTCTTAGGGCAAGGAAGATGTGTCAGTGGCTGAAAAAATGGAGAAAAACCATCAAGAATAGTTCTCACTTCACCTACTTGAAATGTACATATTTTCTGTGATTTTCTGTTTTTCTGGACAGACAGATGAAAACTGAAGCTCAGATTTGTTCTCCGGGAGTTGTCATACACAAAGACTCTGATCTGGAGTTTGGTTTAGCACCCCAGGACAGGCAGAGAGTCAAGAAAGCCTTCTGGATACCAACAGTGAAAATGCTGCTGCATTCATGCTGAGAAACAAATGTGGGCACAACATCTACACATAAGTATTTCAGGAAACTGCCTCCTCAATTCAAAAATCTAAGCCTTGCCTCGTTATTAATGTTACAGGGAAAAACTTATTAAATACATCATAAAACCCCATTTCCCTGAAAACAGCCACCAAATGAGTTTCCCTGAATAGCCCATCAAGACTGAAATTAAATGACATTTACAGTTGTTTATCACTATATGAAATATTACATTTGTACCCTTGGTCTGGTATTGAAGCACCTGCCACTGCTTATGGGCACAATACATGAATTTTATGCCTATCTGAATACAAAGGCTGGCTGTAGAGGAAAATAAATTGATAAATACAGCCATATCAGAATTCTTCAGTGGATTGCCACAGCAGCTTCAATTCACAAGGCTTCTCCAAGCTTGTTTGGCTTTAAGACTTCACAGAAAGGAAAGAGCTTGTGAAATAACTAAACCTGGAGCACAGAAACTGCATCTCATTTCAAAAATGTTTGAAATGCTCTCATTTAACAGTTTCTGAAATGAAATACAGCAGACTTCCAGGGCTGCAACATCATCTCCTCATTTGCAATGCAAAGTTTTACAAAAGCTTAATGGAATTTAAGCTGTTTTTTTGGGAGTTTGGGTTGGGTTGGTTTCTTTTTTTAAACCAGAGGATCATTCTTCCAGACTCTCAGAGATTGGCCCTGGTAATGAAAAAGGAGGCTGAAGTAGTTATTTTATGTAAGATACCATATCTCAGAGCAGTGTAAAACAGAGAACACTTGCTGCTCATCACCTCAGTAGAAAATGGTCTGCAGCACTGTCCTTCCACAGACACTGACATGGCCCTTCCAAGGTAACAAACTGCTTTACCTTGCGGGATTGTGGCATTTCAAAAGATGCCCATTTGCCATCTTGCACCAAAATCAGAAATGTCTAGTGCATTGTTATGCCTTTTTAGTAGGTATACTAAATCTAACAATATAGCTGAGATAATGACTTCTTTGCTTGCTAGCAATTAATGTTGAAACAGCACAAGATACAAGGGAGGGAAATATAGCTTAGGATTCATTTTCCTCTTATAAAATGCAGAACTCTCCTATCTTACCCTTACCACAGTGACAAGGTGGTGACAAGGGTGTCACAAGGGTGACAAGGTTGAAAATACAAGGAATTTTTGTTGTTTGTGAGGACTTTTTTTTGCTTTGGTTTTTGGTTGGTTTGGGTTTTGCTTGCTTTGATTTGGATTTTTGCTTGTCTGATTTGGGTCACAATGTTTTTAAACTATCTGGCTCTGGCAGACTGAGAGTACTGAGATTCTTGTAAAATAAAGGTTTGGATAATGAACTTCAGTTTCAATTATTTCTGGTTTCTCAGGTCTGAGAGCTGTCTTTGCAGCCTATGAGGCTGTTTTGTACCATTACAAGATTTGTGACCTAAATTCAAACCAGGAGTTCTAGAAAGCATAGAGATGCAGTCAAGCTCTAAAAAGCCAAGATTAGCTACACTTTTGTTTAAAAAGAACATTAAATTCTGTACCTGAAAAGCACAACTCAACTCCACGTAAACTCCCTCAGAGTAACGCTCCAGTTTTGCTCACTCTTATCCTATAAAACTGAACAGTGAATAATTCAAACGTTTCATTAATTTTGTAGGAATAGGATAATGTTAAGAGTATGAATCTATAGCCTGAAGTGGCCAGTGCAGGGGAAGAACTGAGGGCTTGGCCGGGGTGGGAATTCGGCCCTGGGGTTTGTGAGGGGAGCAATGACTGCACTCCCCACCTGCGGGAAATACCGGCACTGAAGGGGCAGCGGGGCCAGGCAGGGGCAGCTGGGGCATATCAGAACAATGTGCCCGGTGTTGTGCTGCCCATCACCTGCCCAGCGGCACAGACATCCCTTCCTTTCCTTCCCCGTCCCCAACCTGCTCTTTTCCCTTCAGCCAGGAACGGCCGCGTCCCATGAGCGAACCATTGACTGTGCGCAAGGGAGCAGGACCGCCTGAGGGGCAGCGCTGGGTCTGTACCTGGGCACACGCAGGGGCTGCTCCGCTCCTGCTGCCACACACGGGACGGGGACACGGGGACCTGAGGGCACTGGGCACCCTGAGGGCACCGCCTTGGCTCGGGGCC